>JAJGOT010000138.1:1572500-1640540 GCA_022457155.1 Cladopsammia gracilis
GTTATCAATGTGATGAGTTGATTTGAAAAAACAGCTTTTTATTCCACTGCGATTAGGCGTTTAAGAATAGAAAGTCCAAAACATGCCTTTTTGACATTTCTCTACGGCCTTAATTAGCGCGAATTTTAACAAAAAAGGAGCATTTCTTCTAAAAGTTGCCATAGTTGCTCAATATCGTTATGACATTATAAACTGGTTCAACATATTCTACAATAACGTTTCTAGCTGTGTTTTAAATAATGGGCATGCTTCAAATTTCTTCTCTTTGCAGCGAGGTGTTCGACAAGGTTGCCCTCTATCGGGTCTCCTATTTGTCTTGGGGATTGAACTTCTAGCGAGAGCCTTAAAAAGCAACAGATCTATAAAAGGCATCCAAGTAGATAATCAAGAAATAAAAGTATCACAATACGCTGACGACACTACTGTCTTTGTCCGCGACCAAGAATCCGTTTCCGAACTACTTAAATTTCTAAATGATTTTAACTCTCTCTCTGGGCTGGAAATAAACACTGCTAAAACTGAAGCAATGTGGCTAGGACAATGGAAAAACAATCAAGACACCCCTTTTGGTTTCAAATGGCCAAAAGAACCGATACTATCTCTCGGAATATTTTTCTCACAAAATCAAACAGATGCGGAAGAACTCAACTTTGGAACCAAAATTCGAGATTTAGAGAAAACTTTAAATACCTGGCAAAAAAGAAAACTTACGTTGTACGGAAAAATCAATATCGTAAAAACATTAGGACTCTCTAAACTGACTTTTAACGCTTCTGTTTTAAATGTGCCAAAACATTTTATAAAACAAATAAATAAAATTATTTTCAGTTTCATTTGGGACGACAAACCCCCAAAAATTAAAAAAAGAACGATCATCGCAGAAAAAAAAAAAAAGGTGGCCTCAAAATGTGCGATTTTGAAATTATGGAAAAAGCTTTGAAAATTGCTTGGATTAGTAGAATTCAAAGTCAATCTTCTGCTTCTTGGAAAATTATTCCTAACCAGTGTGTAAATCACCTCGGAAATTTCTCTTTTCTGACAAAATGTAACTACAAAACCGAATTACTTAAGCTAGAGAGCCTCCCTATTTTTTATCGCATGATTCTCGATTATTGGCGCGACTTCAAAAACTTACCTGATCGTACTACTACCAATATAAAAAATGAAATTATATGGAACAACTGTAATATTTTAATTGATAAGAAGCAAGTTTTTTATAGAAAATGGTTTGCAAAAAATGTTATTCATGTGCAAGATTTACTGAATGAACAAGGCAACCTCTGTAGTTTTTAAGAATTCAAAACAAAGTTTAATTTAGATGTACCCTTTACGAAGTTTTATGGTCTTATCAACGCCATTCCTCGCGCGTGGAAAAATGCTTTAAAACCGCATGGTCAAAACAACCTCAACGATACTTCTACCACACCCCTAATCACAAGTTCTATTTATTCTGCAATCTTAAAAAACACTTTCGTACCACCAACCTCTCAAACCAAAATTTTACGACACGGCTTTTTAGAAAATAATGTTCATAAAGTTTACCAAATGCCTTTCATAGTTACAAAAGAAGTTAAACTCATAATGTTTCAATACAAAATTATACACAACATACTCCCTACTCAAACGAGCCTTTTCCGTGACGGTATCTCTGAAAGTGATCTTTGTCCGTTATGTGGGTGGGAGAAGCAAACTTTAAAACATATGTTAATCCAATGTAGTAAATCACTCTCCTTCTGGAATACGTTTCAAGAGTGGTGGTTTGAAAAAGCAGGTGAAAGACTTTCTTTAAAACACGGTAGCATATTATACGGCTATTTTGACAATACAAAATACTGGCAGGCATTAAACTACTCAATTCTAATAGCAAAATACTATATATTCTGCACGTCAAACAGGCGCCAAGGTGAACTATACTTCTGTAACTTCCTGCTGCGAATCCAAGAAAAAATTGAAATAATTAAAGAAACTGAAATTGCAAAGAAATGCTTGCCTGCTTTTCGCCGAAAGTGGATAGTTCTTCTATAATTAGTTGTTCTTTAATTAATATTGGTAAATTTGTAAATGTAACCCTACGTTTGCGTAGTTCGTGTAGTATCATATTGTAATGCAGTAATGTAAAAAATGTAGTATCATATTGTAATGCAGTGATGTAAAAATGTAGTATCATATTGTAATGCAGTGATGTAAAAATGTAGTATCATATTGTAATGCAGTGATGTAACAAATGTATTGTTCAAAACAAAAATAAAAAAAAAACTATTAAAAAAAAAAAAAAAAAAAAACATTGAAAGGGAGAGGGGGGTCAGTTGCACATGGCATTGATTTGATTTGTGTTACGCGGTTGCTTTAATACGGAATGAACATTTTTTGGAAAGTGTCTCAACCTTTTTGCAACTGCTTGTCTAAGTCAAATATCGTGATACAGCACTGGATTTCCCTTTTGGAAATGAATCATAGTTGATTTATGTTATCAATGTGATGAGTTGATTTGAAAAAACAGCTTTTTATTCCACTGCGATTAGGCGTTTAAGAATAGAAAGTCCAAAACATGCCTTTTTGACATTTCTCTACGGCCTTAATTAGCGCGAATTTTAACAAAAAAGGAGCATTTCTTCTAAAAGTTGCCATAGTTGCTCAATATCGTTATGTATTTTTCAAAGAATGTTACTAATCTTGATCTTGTTGCAATGACACAAATAATATTGTGTTATTTACAACCTCTTGTTCTTTCTAGAAGGTTTGTTTGCATTTACTATTGACGCAAGAAACGTGCATAGAATGAACTGATAACCATTAGGTTCAAGTTTATTATTCGATAAACTGATGTTAATGAGACCTGAGACAGTTGTACAAAGCCACTCACTGTCAGCATGTAACATTTCTTTCCTTAGTCCACTTGTTAAGTGTATGGCCTATTGTTATGCTAATCTCACAGGGTACAACAATAAAATTTCTGTACCCTTGCAAGGCCAAAGTCCAAGCCTTGTTTTCTGTATTTTCTTAAGGTCAAGGTCAAGCCTGACATTGATATAGTTGCCTTATTTACCATGTACCTATAAATTTCAAAGCAAAGTCCAATGTAAGCCAATTTCGGTGAGATGTTATCAAACAAAGGTCCCAGTCAGTTGTGTCTTATGTTGCCCTCGTGCTCTTACCAATAATGTAATAGTGCGTGTCCCACCCAGTTCATTCTTCCATTGCTTCGCACTGAGCATCAATATCAATAATTATTACCCCCCACCCTCCCATGACTGAAACCTTTGTCATTAATATTTTTAAGTTTATCAACCACAATGTTTTTCGTAGTAGAATTGTTTATTAATAAATATGGCTGCAGGGAAGTGCAACCCTTGGCTGCATTTTACCCCACAGTAAGGTTTAGCCCTTGGAGACAGGTCCGGAGAAATATCAATTCCAGGGTGGGTACCCACGGTCCCACCTGACCTGTACTCCCCCCAGGAGGGCACCCATCTCCTGGTACCCTAGTTCCCTGTGACTAGGGATATGGGCCTCACCCCACTGGAGACAGATTCGGACCACATCCAGGGTGGCTACCCCCGGTACCACCTGATCTTCTCTCCCCCAGTAGGGCACTCCTCTCCTGGTCCATGGGGGGTTCCCTAGCGTCACTTCCCTGCCACCCTGATTTTACCCATTTTACACCTATGTGTTGTTGTCCTAAATTATCGTACACTTCAACCAGCCTGCCTCGAAAGAGGATCATTAATCTGTGTAAATAATATGTCATGTGATACTGTTGTTACACAACTATGTATCACATGCTTTGTTGCACTAACAGGTTATTACCATATTATTGCATGGACTTTTGTATGCTTTACACCTTTGGACACTTTGTACATATTTAGTGATTGTAAAGCATTAAATATTCAGTTCAGGACATGTAACAGAGACGTTAACATGGTGGCAGCGGTGACTTAACGACTTAAATCTATCGGCAACCATGGCTTTAAACACTCCTTTTCCAGATTTTAAAACAACGGGAGATGATAAACACGACATTGAGGTATACATCGAAGATCTGACGGACTACTGCACCATGCAAAACTGGTTTGATCCGTCAAAGGAGACAGACGCTGCAAAATGGACAAAACCAGAGAAAGCGATGGCATGTCTTCGGGCGTCACTATCCCCTGCAAGCAGAGCGGTCTACAAATACAGTTTAGGGCTTTCAGCAGAAGATCTGGCGAAACCTCACTTGGTTATTAATGCTCTGAGAGAATATTATGGCGCAAGCATTGGGGTGTCCGGTGAAAAACAGAAGTTTCTTTGTCTGATGTAAAATGAAGACGAATCGATCGGTTCTTGGGAAACGCGTATACGAAATCAAGCATCACAGTGCGAATATGAGAGTTTCGCTGACGAATTTATGCGAGACCAGTTTATCGCCGGCTTAACGTCTGAAACCCTGCGCGTAAAACTAATCGGTAAAGGCCACAGACACCGAGATACCGCACAAACCAAGGTCAAGTTGCGGGAAGTTGTTGAAATCGCTAAAAGCTTTGAGGCAACTACTTTTGCGAATCAGTTAATGAGAACCGCCCGAAGCACCCAGCAGTAGCAAGTAAATTTCACGAACAAATCCACACATGAGAATCAGACTTCTGCTCCACCAACGCCACTGTGTTTTTGGTGTCGCGGTAACCATCCCAGTCCTCGTCAACATTATTGCCCTGCGTTTGGCAAGAGATGTAACAAGTGTGGAATCGTTGGTCATTTCGCTCGTGCATGTAAAGGAGGAACAAGAAAGCAAGCAGGCAACAGGCAACAGTCAAATTTCGTTGATGATGATGCAGGTGAGGAGGCGTTTGTAGCAGAATGCAAAGCAACACATAGGCCAGCAAAGAAGTTTTTCGCTCATTTACACCTTGTTCACGACGGGAAATTGAAAATTGTGAGAGCACAAATCGACTCGGCTTCAACTTGCAACACCATGCCCAGCAATTTATTAAGCCAGTTATTCCCTAATTTAAAGGTGTCAAAGACCAGAAGCAGAATCAGCACATATGGAAGTCAAACAATGCGACCTAAAGGTCAAGTGACCCTAGTTTGCGATAGAAAAGGCAGACTGGAGACAATAGATTTTCTTGTAGTGGACGTCCTGGGCGACAAACCACCACTTCTTAGCAGAAAGGATGCACAGGCTCTAGAGTATTTGAAGATTTATGCAGACGAAACAAACGCAGTTGAGGACAAGGTTCCGCAAACTCCGCAAACACTTCCCCCACTCGGAATGCTAACGGCGGAGGACATTTTACGGCAGTATGCTAATGTGTTTAGACCAGGGCGCGGGAAACCCCTTCGGACACCTATGCATATTGAACTGGACCCCTCTGTTACACCAGTACATGCTCCAACACGCCGAGTGCCTGTGGCAAAGTTAGACCGGGTAAATGAAGAGCTGAAAAGGCTTTCTGAAGAAGAGATTATCAGGCCTGTTACTCAACCCACAGATTGGCTGTCTAACATGCTGGTCAAAGAAAAACCGAATGGCAAACTTCGCATCTGTATTGACCCAAGCCAGGCCATAAATAAGGCGATTAAGAGACCCAAGTACACGATACCGACCATCGAAGAGAAGCTTCCTTTACTAACAAAAGCCAAAGTCTTCACCATTGTTGATGTATCTGAAGCATTCCACACCATTGTACTGGATGAAGAGTCCTCTTTATTCACGACGTTTCAGGGGCCTAACGGTCGCTATTGCTACAACCGCCTGCCGTTCGGGATTGCTTCTGGTCCGGAGGAATACCAGCGGCGACAGCATGAATTCTTAGACGGTCTACGCGGTGTAATCAACATTGCCGATGATATTTGCGTGTATGGGTGTGGCGACACAAAGGAAGACGCTGACATTGACCACGACCGAAACTTGGTGCAGCTCTTGGAGAAATGTGCTAAACACGATCTACGGCTGTCTGTGAAAAAGCTTCAGTTCAAATCCCCATCTGTCATTTTCATGGAGCACAAGCTTACCCATAAAGGGGCGGAGCCCGATCCTGCCAAAGTAGCTGCCATCAGAGAAATGCCAGTTCCAACCGACAAAGTGGCAGTACAACGCTTCCTGGGAATGTGCCAATGCCTGTCCAAATTCTGTCACAACCTGTCCGAAACAGTCTTGCCATTGACGAGCCTTACCAAAGATGACTCTGTATTTCTTTGGTCCGAAAGTCACGAAACAGCATTTAACTCAGCTAAACGTCTCATCGCCTCAACAACCGCGCTGCGCTATTATGACCCACACCTCCCAGTGACACTTCAAGTAGACGCATCTGACTATGCAATAGGTGGGGTTTTACTACAAGAGGGGGCATCCTGTCTGTTTCACTTCACACACCCTCAGCAACACCGAAAGAAACTATGCTCAAATTGGGAAAGAGTGCCTTGCGATCGTGTCCAGCATTGATAAATGGCATTACTACTTGTACGGCAAAGATGACATCACAGTCCACTCAGATCACCAACCCTTGGAGACAATCTTTAAGAAACCCTTGAGCAGAGCCCCCCGTAGATTGCAAAGAATGATGCTGAAGTTGCAGAAATACCAGTTCACTGTTCGTTATAAGAAAGGGAAAAGGCTCTTTATAGCGGACACACTGTCTCGCTCAGCCACCAATGTTCATGATGACACAACTCCGACAGTCATGCAAGAGTGCGAAGTGTTTCGTGTAGAACTGGCACAAATGGATCTGGGGGCAAATAGAGTAAAAGTTGAAACAATGAACCAGATCAGAGAGGAGACTTCAAAAGATCCTGTTCTAGCAGTATTGCATAAAGTGGTGCTAAGTGGATGGCCTTCAGAAAGGAAGGAAGTGCCCGAGCAAATCAGAGTTTACTGGGACTCAAGAGACGAGATCGCAGTGTATGATGGAATCCTTTACAAGTCTCATCAAGTTATCGTACCCACATCCTTGCGACCTGAAATGTTACGGAAGATACACAAAGCTCACCAAGGCGCAGATAGCAGTATACGACGAGCATGCGAATCCGTGTACTGGCCAGGTATGCAAGCAGCAATTAGGCAGACATGTTCATCTTGTGGAATTTGTGCCCAGTACTTGAGCGAGCGACCTCGAGAACCCATGGGGTCACACAACATACCTTTTCGGCCTTGGTCAAAAGTGAGTGCAGACCTATTTCAACTGAATGGCAGCAATTACCTCGTCCTGGTGGACCACTACAGTGACTACTTTGAGCTCGAACCTTTGCAAAACACATTGGCTAGCACAGTCATACGAGCCATGAAAAGAAATTTTGCCCGATATGGAATTCCAGACGAATGCATAACTGATAACGGCCCACAGTTTGTCAGCCATGAATACTCGCGTTTCGCTCGCGAGTACGGGTTTACCAGTACAAAATCGTCACCTTACCACAGTCAAGGAAATGGGAAGGCAGAATCGGCAGTCAAGATTGCCAAGAATATTTTGAAGAAGTCACGTAACGAGGATCCGTACTTAGCTCTCTTAGCGTACCGAAACACACCCCAACAAGGATATGACTATTCCCCTGCTGAGCGCTTTATGTCCTGAAAACTTCGGGACATTATCCCTACAGCTACCAGTCAGCTCGTTCCAAAACTAGCATGTCCCAGGGTTGTGCAAGAAAACATTGCAGAACGGAGAAATAGGTCAAAGGTGCAGTACGACAAGAAGGCACTAACCCCGCTTACAGAGTTCAGAGAAGGAGAAAAAGTGTACCTCAAACCCCGCCCCACAAACAGGTCTCAACCATGGATCCATGGGCAGTTAGTAGAAAAGCCCACACCAAGGTCCTGCGTGGTCAAAACAGCAATGGGACCAGTTCGCCGTAATCATTGCCAAATCAGGAGAGCGAAAGCAGAGCGAGCTGATGGATACAGCACAGTGATGGACCAGCTTGAAATCGCGTCCACGCACTCAGAGCAAGAACAGGAGAGACAACCACCAAATGTTGACTCAACAGGAGAAACAATGCCCAGCACACCCGGAATCGAATCAGAAGACACGTTACCTGCAACGATAGAATGTGGACCGCACCGATCACAACGTGAACGCAGACTGCCTTCAAGATTCAGAGACTATGTCATGTAAAAAAGAAACTGTTCTTGTAGAACTCGTTTCAGAGACTACGTCAAGTCGAGACTGTTTTAATAGTACTAGTTTTCTTGTTTTTTTTGCTTGTTTTTTGTTTAGTGTTTTTATTTTTTTTTAAAGAGGGAGGGTGTTACACAACTATGTATCACATGCTTTGTTGCACTAACAGGTTATTACCATATTATTGCACGGACTTTTGTATGCTTTACACCTTTGGACACTTTGTACATATTTAGTGATTGTAAAGCATTAAATATTCAGTTCAGGACATGTAACAGAGACGTTAACACTGTGATCGCATGTTTGCGCTGTAATAAAATGGCAAGCAACTTTTTGCTGGTCCAATTTGTCCAGTCAATTTTGGATTACACTCTAGTTGTGAAAATATTTTCATTTCTTCGTCTTTTTGCTAGCTAGCTTTAATCTGGCCGTGTATTTTGCACTGTGTATCCCAGTTGTCAAGTTTTGTATATTTACTCGGATTTCATGAAATTCTTCCATAGCAGGGTTTTGTGATAGATTTTTTCAACCGTTAACCAGACATTCACCAAATGGAGTTGTTTGAGATCTACAATAAAAATGCAGCGTGTGGGCCTTTTACATCCAATGGAAACAAAGAGCGAGGCACGGTCTACCGTCTACAGAGAGAAATGAACTTAATACTGTATGTAATCTTTATTGATTTTGTTGTTAAGTGTAGACCGTCGAAAACATGTAGACCGTGGGGAAATTTTTATGAAACGAAATTGAGCTCCTTTTCTTAGTAGAAATGTATTATGAGAATATATTGTTTCCATTTTTGGAATATTACATGAGTATGAATAGTACCTTATCCCTTCCTCTGACTAATTAGCATTAAGGTATGGGACAAGTTCTCCCTGTCTCAGGTCCCGTGGTACCCCAGATCCAACCTGTACGAACCTCTCTCCATCGTCTTAACACTCCCAATCCTAAATTCACCTCCCAAATCTAATTCCCCTCCAATCCCCAATGTGGATAAGTATACATCTACAACTTTACAGAAATACAAGCTTTTATTACATGTAAGAGCCAAAAGCTGTAGTGAATCCTGTCAAACTATTTCGTTTCTTGTAAAGATCAGGAGGCCAACGAAATATTTCCAAGGTCGTTACTCGGTCCTCCCGGACACAATACTTTATTCAACTTGAACTGAAAGTTCCGCTGTTTTCGATGTCTTCCTGCCCACGTGAGAAAGGATATCAGACATAGGAGTGCCATCTAACACCAACAAAATCACAGAGCCACTTCTCAAGCCATGAAGGGAAATGTTGCGCGACCCAACTAACAGTAACAAGAGGCAGGTACTGAAGCTAAAAAGACAGATGAGCCTGTGCTGCGAAAGAGTCAAATGGGGCGGCCCTAATCCCCCCGACGAATTTAATGGACGCAACGGTATATGCCGCAAGCGAATTGTCAATAGGTCACAAATGGAGATTTTAGCCTGTATCGCCATAACATGACAATCAAATTATTGTTTCCACACCGTATGAAGGCGAAAAAATTGTTCGAGCCACCCTGCAGCGTTTTCGTATACATATGGTTGAACAGGAGGCCCCCTCGCTGTGGAAAATATAGAATTTCTTGGGTCTCCCTTCTGCCTAAATCACCCGCTCGGTCCCCAGCAAAAACCATAGCTTTAAAGAAGGCTTGACTCCGAGCTAAAATGAAGTTCAATCGACTGCGCCGGGATAAGATCCGAGATTGTGATCAGTTCACTCAGTAAAAAAGGCTCTGCTTGTGAAGGGGAGACACTGGCCTGAAGCTGCTCTGCCCTTACCGATGTGAGATAAACCTTCACCCTTCTCTATGCTGCGGGGTTACCATAACCGGGAACACCTGAGTTATCCGAACCTCACCCTTGCGCGGTGAAGATTGCTCTGAGTTTTCTTTTAATTACGGAGTCCACGGTCCCAAATACCAATCGCGTCGGCCAAGGGCACTTAGAAGGCCTCTTGGTCCCAAAGTCAGGACACATGTCTACATGCACTTTCGTTTTACCCCCATGATCCTTCCAGATTAGAAAACGGATAACATCATCTGGGGTAGCTGAGTGGAGATCTTGAGGCGGCAACAACTTCTGCAAAAATGTTCCAAACTCTCTCTCTCCAAAGACGACTCTTGGCTACAATATGGAGTTGACTGTTTTCGTCTCAGTAAGTCTTCCCTTCGATCTTCAATTCGTGGATCGGAAGGTCTACAGGAGCTTTCAAGGACTGAGACGAGGGTGAACCTGTTCCACATCTAGCATGACCACACCGTTAGCAAAATCAAAATCCCTCATCGTTAGGGTAAAAACAGCACGGACAGCCGACTGCAGGGACAAACAGTCTTGGGACTCTGGGTAAAGACTGAGAACAGAGGAGAAGAAAATGACCATTTCCACCTCCAAACTCCATCTAGACAATCTGCCAGGATCTTAGTGACAGCATAGCGTCGTTACGAGACAGCTTTCGTGGAAACCAGTCTGCCACATTCATGTTTGAAGGGACAAAGATCATTGATAAAGCAATATTTTCTCACAATAAACAAAGTAAAAACGCTTTCTACGCATTTCAAATCCTTGCAACGAGAACCTCTACCATGCCAGGTATAAATAATAGCCTGGTCACCCCCTTGAATATCAAGGCAGCAATCTCGAACTTCCGGCGGAAGAGATTCTAGAGCTTTGCCACAGCCCACATTTCTTTGACATTGATATTTAACGAGAGAAGGTCCTCCCAAAATCGCCAAATGTCAATTCCCCTGAGTTTGTGTGAATCACCCCTGCCCAACGAGACAATGATGCGTCCGTTGTTAGCTTGAGTGCCACATGTTCCTTCTTTCTCCGCGAAATATACTCGGACTAAGAATCCAGGAAATGCTAGCACACCAATTCCTCTCGCAGCATGGGTGAAAAGTGGAATTTTGCTTTCCCAAAGCCGCCCCAATAGCCGACGCCAACTCCAAATATAACATTTTGCCCCGGAGAATGCAAGCGTAAACGAAATACACTTTCCCATTAGCTTTTGGAGAGACTTGACAGGCACCAAATCCCTGCGGGCAAGAAGGCTAATTCTCCTAACACCGGAAACCTTTGTTTCTTAACATCTGGAAGCAAAACCGCCTGCAAGTGCGAATCAGCCAACATGCCCAAGTATGATATCCGCCCAACTGGGACAAGGATGTACTTTGCTAAACCAAGGGGATACCCCCACATAATTAAAACTAGACAAACAATATAAAGGGAGGCCTCCGCCGACCTCCTACTTAAAAGAGTGTCTCGCAGACTTATAGGGCGGGACCAGAAGCCCTCTTTAGTGAACAGTTCTCCTACCAATCTAACGTCGATATAAAAGGACAGGCGACACCAAGGCCCCGAAGATAGCTAACTGCCTCTAAACCCACAGACTGGGAAACAAACCACCAGCCATTCCATTCAAAGCCCACAAGCTCTTGTGATTTTCCCGTGAGCAGGATGTGGTCATAGCCCACATTATCATCCAATTTAGACATAAGGACTCCGCAAAAAGAAAACGTAAAACCTCCGCTAATTTATCTATTGGAAATGGCGTGTCTGCCATCCTTAAATTCTGGAACGAAGCATCAATACACAAGTGAGGTTTCGAAGGCTCTACAGTAAGAGTAAAACAAGCCAAGGAGGTTCCACTGTTCCTCCTACACCCCAAACTTTCACTGCTCCAGTTATAATGCGGGACTGTATTTCGTACGAAATAACCGTTTCCAAGCCTTTACAAGATAGGTGGTTTGAAAAGACTTTCCTTGGCGGAGAAGGGCTGCCGTAATGAGCTCCTGTAAACACTCCCTGAAAGGGACGGAGAAAATCTAAAATATTGACTCTTGATAGTTTTCTTATCCTGTAAGTCCTTCAGAATGACATTCCCACGCTTCCAAATGATTGTGAAGTTTCCCTGATAAGAACATGTTCGGGTCCCGAAACTTTTCTTCTTAATAGTCGAAATTCACCCTGATAACACCCGTTTGATACTTGACAAAACAGTGTCAACAGCCGTCACCTCCTCTAGACCTGAGGTCGAGGCTCCATCCGACCAAACCCATTGAATTTTCCTTGTTGCAGCCAATTGCTGCACTTTGTTCGGGAAAAAACATTCCCCCACATTAACAATCTCCCTTATTTGGAAGTTAATAAAGAAAAACGAGTAACCAACGGATGGAATCGATGAAAACCCACTTTACTTTACCCCAACCCAGGCCTAGAGAAGATGACTGCCACTGCCCGACAAGTCGAAGCAACAAGGGATGCCATCGTTGACAATCGCTTGCGGAGTCATCTCTCAGGACCCAGAAATTGAAAAATAGATATAAAACCATAAACCCAACAACAACTTTTGTCTGTTAAGAACGAATCCCATGACACTTTCTCAGTCCTTCGCTTCCTATCTTCATTTATCAGTTCTGTAGCACAGGGAACCCACAGTTACCCGTAAATCATATTCATATTCACTCCCCACACAGTAACAGAAAAGTGTACACGTTAACTTACCAACTTTATTTCATGAACAACCTCGTCAGAAAAGACAAGCAAAAAATTACAACACTCCTAGGCATATGTCTAGAACGTCAATAACAGCCACGAAGGCTTTCCCGTATATACATATATAACTAAGGAGTTTTTTTTACACAAAACCTAGCAATATGGCCATACCGACCGCAGGCGGTAACACTTAATCAGTACAAGCATGCGATCGTTGATTGGACGTTGATTGGAAGGCCCCCAAAAACCTTAAAACTAGGTCACATAAGACAATCACGCCTCTCAAAGAACATTAGGTTCACCCAGATACCTATAACGCATATTATTGGGCTCACCACGCAGGTTTTGAGTTTCCGCTGGACTCATGCAAAATACGCTTCTCAATTGGCATAGACCCTTACAGGGGCTATCTTTCAGTAACTGCAAGTCCTCAAAAGAGAACCCAACCGACAATATATCCCCTGTTATAACAACTATCTTCGACATATTATATCCTACTGACAAAACCGTTGGTCTCGACCTTTTTTCATCATTATGGGCTCACATAGAGACTTGTTATCTCAACAATGAGTTCACAAAGATACTCAACTCACTTCGTCATTGGGCTCACAAAAAAACCCTTTACATCAACAGTGATTTCACAAAGATACTCAACTTACTTCGTCATCGGGCTCACAAAGAAACCCTGTATCCCAACAGTGAGTTCACAAAGATACTCCACTTACTTCGTCATTGGGCTCAGAAAGAAACCCTTTATCTCAACAGAGAGTTCACAAAGATACTCGACTTACTCCGTCATTGGGCTCACAAAGAAACCCTTTATCTAAACAAAGGGTTCACCAATATACCGTACTTACTCCGGTCCGTCAATTTGGCTCACCCAGCAACAAGTAATCTCAATAGCGAGTTCACAAAGAGACTCAACTTACTCCGCCATTGGGCTCACAAAGAAATCCTTTATGTCGATAGTGAGTTCACAAAGATGCTCAACGCAATTCGTCATTAGGCTTGCCAAGAACCCTTCGTTTCACCTTGCCATAGCCCAGTCAAGTATTCATCAGACTAAAACCTCACCTATCGCTTTCAATCTTGGGCCCGATATAATATACTGTCGATATTCGGCGAGCAAAAATGTCTTAACACCCCCGCGAACAAAGGCTAAATACAGAAAATCTACCAATCTAATTAGGAATTCACACATACAAAATTCCTACAAACACAACCGAAATAAAAACGCCGCCTAAACTACAACGAACAAGGGTCCGAAAGAAAAATTGAAACGGAAACCGGAGAAATAAATATCTCGCTTGCCCCAACGAACCAAACCATACCTATTCCCGAAATAACGCCAAAATTCGCAGAACCAAGAAGCGAACCTGTAACTGCTCCGCTGTGGTTGACGATGAACTCGGAGCACCGCCACGTGGCTCGGCGAATGTGCTTGTTCTGCGGCTGACGCACTCTTCGTACCGCTACTAAAACCAAGAACTTCGTTTGAAGAAACTTGCATTTCTGATTGGAGAGGGAGCACGGCCTGCTGCGGTAATTCTATGGCCACAACAGGAGCAGGCCGTGCTGAAGCAGAATCACTCTGACGTTCCTCCATGGAAATCTTTGCGAACTGACACATTTGCATATATTATTCTACCTTATATAATGCCAATTATGTCATCGCATGGGATAATGAATATTGCATGAGTATGAATAGCGAAAAGTTACCCACTTTTTATTACAGCGCGAACACGCTGTCACAGTATCATAATTATGATGTAATATTTGCACAGACTAATGCTTATCAGTTCAATCTACAGACATTTCTTGCCTCAATAACAAAGGCAAACAAACCTTCTGGGAAGGACAAGACGTTAATAAAACAATTTGCGTCATTGCAACAAGATATATATAGCAACCTTCGTTGGAAAATTCATAACCATATTGAACAACTTTGGCAACTTTTAGATGGAACATTCCTTTTCTGGTGTAATTTGCAGTAATTAAGGCCATAGAGAAATGCAGAAAATGCACGTTTTGGACTTTCTATTCTTAAACGCCTAATCGCAGTTGAATAAAAAGCTGGTTTTTTTTTCAAATCAATTCATTACATTGGTAATGTACATCAACTATGATTAATTTCTGAAAGGCAAATCCTGTGCTGTATAGTGATAAGTGATTCAGCCAAGCAATTGCAAAATGTTTGAGACACTGTACAAAAAATGTTCATTCCGCATAAAAGTGAACGCATCAACACAAATCAAATCAATGCCATGTGCTACTGACCCCCCCTCCCCCTTTCAATGTTGATGACTGTTGGTTTGAATGCCATTTTGGATCTGTTACAACACTGATAAGGGGATTCAAGGGGATACGGACTTGTTGAAAACCATGTCATCATCGAAATATGCACTACAATACACAATGTCCCAACTCTTTTTGCAATTGCTTGTAAATCTCAAGATAATTATAGCTGAGAAAACTACAATCATGATTTATCTTTGGATTGAAAAAATACCATAATTGGGCCAATGTCTCGCCTCCAACCTTTTGTGGCGATTTCTTTACTTTTAGTCACGCACCACATGTAATATAATACTGAAACTCCCATATGTGAACAAAAACAAAAGGTGTGGCTGACTCGGGTCTTTAAGAGGTTATCTCTCTTTAAATCGACCAATGATTTTGGTTCGAAAAATAAATTTCTCTGTTTATGGAGTTATTTAAAAGTCTTCACCTTGGCAGTCATGAAAATGCAATTAATTTGATCCAAAATTATTACAATAATTCGTAAAAAAAATTTAATTTAATTTAATTCTTTTTACGATTTATTGGAGTTTCACGTGATCAGTACTATTTTTCTGCCAAAGAGACCCCAATAAATCGCACACATTGCCATCGTTAAAAAAATATCATAATTCACTGTTTCATAATTCTCATGGCCACTGATGCCAGGAGCGGATCCAGGATTTTGAAATGGGGGGTGAAATTTTAAATGCAATAGAACCAAAGCCTGGTTGAGGTGTTTGAGGTCAGTGCATCAGAAAGAAAGGGTCTCAGAAAAGGGGGGGGGGGGGGGGGGGGGTGAAAATTCACCCATTTCACCTCCCTGGATCCGCCCCTGGATGCAAGTGATTACTTTTAATTAATATAAATTTGTACATTATTTAACAACAGCATTTTGCCAAACTGGCTAAGGGAATTTGGCCATACGATTTCCCACCTCACTTTTGTTTGCATTCCAAAGATCAAAAGTCGATTTGCAAAGAATAGTTTTCTTTTCATTTCCTGGTGACTTCGGCTGTCCACGCTTAGGAAACCGTAAGGCCATAAGACTTTGTATGTCAAAACTTTGTCCACCATTAAAACAAAACTACGAAAAAATCATTCAAACCGTTAGTAAGACTAATAATTTAAAATGCTACGATAACAGTTACAGACTTCCAATTATACAACTTGGGATGATGCAGTAAGATTCCGACTCACTATGCAATGTTTGGTAATTTCGATGACATCAAAAATGGCGGATTTCACCATCTGAGCATGCAGTGCATTTTGGGTGACTCGGGTCCTTTTGAATACTTTCTGTTGCTCTCCTTTTTTTCCTGTATAAATTTGTATTTGTGTGGTAAATTAATGATAAATAAATATAAAATTAATAATAATAAATAAAATTGTTTTGCTAAGGCAGTTTATCAATAAGACAATGTTAAAGTAAACTGATACCTCTAAGAGTCAAAGAGTGTTATGTTTAAGAGTGTTCTGTTCATCGCAGTATTTTATACTACCCTTAGTACGTTAATACGCCTGTGCAGTGTTCTGTGCATCTCAGCATTTTATATTACCCTTAGTACGTTAGTACGCCTAGTACGCAGTGTTCTGTTCATCGCAGCATTTTATACTACCCTTAGTACGTTAGTACGCCCCTAGTATGGCAGTGTTCTGTGCATCTCAGTATTTTATACTACCCTTAGTACGTTAGTACGCCTAGTACGGCAGTGTTCTGTTCATCGCAGTATTTTATACTACCCTTAGTACGTTAGTACGCCTGGTACGGCAGTGTTCGGTGCATCGCAGTATTTTATACTACCCTTAGTACGTTAGTATGCCTAGTATGGCAGTGTTCTGTTCATTGCAGTATTTTATACTACCCTTAGTACGTTAGTACGCCTAGTACGGCAATGTTCTGTGCATCGCAATATTTTATACTACCCTAAGTACGTTAGTACGCCTAGTACGGCAGTGTTCTGTTCATCGCAATATTTTATACTACCCTAAGTACGTTAGTACGCCTAGTACGGCAGTGTTCTGTGCATCGCAATATTTTATACTACCCTAAGTACGTTAGTACGCCTAGTACGGCAGTGTTCTGTACATCGCAGTATTTTATACTACCCTTGGTACGTTAGTATGCCTGGTACGGCAGTGTTCTGTGCATCTCAGTATTTTATACTACCCTTAGTATGTTAGTACGCCTGGTACGGCAGTGTTCTGTGCATCGCAGTATTTTATACTACCCTTAGTACGTTAGTACGCCTAGTATATGGCAGTGTTCTGTGCATCTCAGTATTTTATACTACCCTTAGTACGCCTGGTACGGCAGTGTTCTGTTCATTGCAGTATTTTATACTGTGCATCGCAGTATTTTATGTTCATCGCAGTATTTAATATTTGGTTTCCCCCTTAGCAAAGCCAATTATCAAGAAGAGAAACTGTGTGTCGATGAATAAGCGACAGCAGTGATTAAGCTTTGGTACGCTTATCAGACTTACTAAGGGGAATAACATGAAAAATTTGACATCAGAAGTACTTAGAGGAAAAAGAGAAAAAGTGTGACATCAGTGAATAAACCTTAGTACGCTTATCAGACGTACTAAGGGAAAAAAGATTAAAAGTGGTTCCCATAACGTGCATCATATGTGAATTATTATTAATATTTATTATTTGACTGAGATGTCATTTCACTTAAATGAAAAGGAAACATGTAAAATATCATGGTTTGAAGAAACAGAAGCTATAAATAATGAAAGGAATGTCAGTCAAATAATAAATCCAATATTCAATGGTTTAACAGATAATACACTTAATACATGTATGTGCAGATAATAATTTACTCATTGCTAGAACTTTATTATTGTCTCTTCATGTGGCTGCACATTATTATCTGTCATCTATTACTTTACTGTTACACACATGTAGTCAGGTCATCTAATTAGCTTCAGCTAATTAGATATACCTGAATAAATATTATAAACAAATAAAATTCAAATGAAAGTTATTAATCTGTAGTTTCTTTTGGTGCTTAATGTTTTCAAGTGTTTTACCAATGGAATGTGGAAAAGGTTATACTGGTATTCAGTTTTGGACTTGCAATGTTGATGTTTTGGTTCAAATTTTTCTTTGGTTTGAAAATTTTCAAACCCATTTGAACTTTTATTTTTCTTTGTCTCGGAATCATTATCATATTCTGAGACAAAGGAAAAGAAAAATCAAACTGGTTTGAAAATTTTCAAACCAGAGAAAAATTTTAACCACAACAAAGACACCAGTTAGGAATCCAAAGCTTGCATGATTATCCATTGTATTTTGTTTCTTTAACTCTCAGTTGTATAACTTTGGTGAGACAGTGTCTATAGTGCTTTGGACGAACACCTGGAAACCAGACAGTTTTTATGATAAGATTGCAGCAAACAGAAAACAAGGCCTTCATACCCTCTGCTTGTTAGGTAAGTGTGCACCATTTAACCCATTGACACCTGAGGATTTTTACGTTTTTGAGCGATTTTCTGCATACACATGCCCCATAGGATTTCGTGACTTCATATTTGGAGTTACCATTGAAAGTGCTGCTGTTCTAAAACACCGAAGGCTTGAGTTTACTGGAAACGTCATTGATTCTGACATTGGCATTTTGCTTTGTTGAATTGCAATAAAGAATTTGATTTGGTGTTTATGCGATTTTTGGTAAGTCCACAGCCATTTTTCATCTTTAGTAGCTGCCTGATGAGCATCATTAAGCTTGAAGGTAGTTCAGAGTCTACTTTCTCAACGAAGCAAGTTAGGTGTTGTACTTCGTTCACGAATTTGGCTCGTGACTTGCTGAACTGGAAAAATCACAGGGAGCCCATACAATCTGTTTGTGTAACATAATGACCGTTTGTAATTTTATAGGAAATGTATGGGATTTACCTAAATTTCATATTATGGCGACATATCGCCAAATGTATTTACTGATCAACGCTAAATAAATGTTAAATTACCTTATTTGTTGTGTGTTGTCGTCCTTTTGCCGTAAAAGTGATATTTTGAGCGATTTTGAAGGATTCTAAGTTCGCCATTGACTGTACGTCTTCTTAGAAGTACAGTCAACGGCGAACTCAGAATCCTTCAAAATCGCTCAAAATATCACTTTTACGGCAAAAGGACGACAACACACAACAAATAATGTAATTTAACGATTATTTAGCGTTGATCAGTACATACATTTGGCGATACGTCGCCATAATATGAAATTAAGGTGAATACCATACATTTCCTATAAAATTACAAACAGTCATTATGTTACACAAACAGATTGTATGGGCTCCCTGTGGAAAAATGGCCGCCAGGAAACGAAGTAGCTTTGGGACTCGACTCTGGATGAATTTCTTGACCTACCGCGGCATATTTTGGAAGATGCGACCACAGGAGAACACAACAAGCGCGAAATTTCGGCGGTGGGTCGGAGTGGCTGTGGACTTAGTATAAATATGAAATGTGTGGCAGACGGAAGGAACGCTGTCGAAAAATCTCGTTATTTCCCAGCATGCAGTGCGGTGGTGATGTTGAAAATCGAGGCAAGGTGAGTATGCACTAGAATAAGAAGCTTTAATTCGGCCCGAGCAATGAATAAGAGCAAACAAATTCACTGTTAAGCTAGGACTAGGACTGAATTTTGCTGTAAATGTTGACTTTTGGGTTTGCCACGATGATTTGAATAAATCAAAGGCTACTCAGAGCCAACCCGTGAATTTGAAATGCTAACGCATAACGCAATATTGCGGTAAGCTTATGTTTTCACTCTGTCACGGTTCAATATTTTTTATAAAATTAAACGTAAGGATTTTTGACAAACGCAAAAAATAAAAATACAGAACATCACTTTCATAATGTTTAGTCCGAAGAAGGAAGAAAAAAAAAGGAAAGAAAAAAAAAGAACAGCCCGAGCGAGATTCGAACCTGGTTCTTCCGGCTGTAAGTCCGCGCTTTACACCACTCGACCACCGCGACAACTGAGCTGAATTGGGATAAATTTTATTACTTGAAGATAGATAACCATCAAAGTGCGTGTCTCAGTTGAAAATTCCTTTTAGATCGATTTTAACGTTGCATTAAAGACTCCAAATGCGAAACATCTTTAAGCTTATTGTTGTTTATATTCGTTTACACCAATTTAGTTATTGTTAACGCTGGATTCACGCTGTTCTTGTTTCAAAACGCATTCGTAACAAAGCATTACGTCACTAAGTTTACAGCTGATGGAAGGAGTGAGCGAGTGAGTGACTCATTTGCATATCTGTCGTCGTTACCGATAACCCGTTCATTACGCATGCGCGTATATTCACGGGTTAAAAACTAAAGGCAAAAACGTGATTTTTGTTGTTTTTCTGTGACGTTAAAAACGGTAATGTTTGTTATTTTCCAAATTCAAACGCTGATATTCTGCAAAAATCGCTGACTTTTTTGTGTTTATTGGGTATCTCAATTTGAAAGACTTTCTAGTCAATGCTCACAACTGCTAGTTAAGGCAATGTTCGCACGATTGAGAAAGGTACAATTTTTTAAAGCAGTGGAGTCTTGTACTGGCGGTTCAGGTGTCAATGGGTTAATGCTGCCTTTTACCATGGAAGATATTAATAATTTGTTTTTCAAAATCTGCACTCATAATTGTCATAATTAATAGGAAGAAGAAGAAGTTCTTTCAGAGATCATGTTTACTTAAGACACCCATGGCACATTGTTATTGACTGCTACTCTGCCAACATACAGTATACATTACTTGGTTGATGTCCCAGTGCAGTTGCCACAATGTCACTACGTTGGTCATTTCTTGGTTGAGAGTCAGTTGTCACAATGTTAAACTTGGCAGACCCTTGGCCAAGAATTGACTACTACTACATGTACAATGTATCAGTGTATTAGTTAAAAAGAATGTCAGTTGACACTTGGCCAACATATCAACAGTTCTGTTATTAATCAACTGTTAGTGGCATATTGGTCAACTGTATAGTAGTAATAATGTAGTAGTGACAGTAGTACAAGTAGCAGCATCAGCAGTAGCAGTAGCAAACCTTATAATTATTTAGACAGGATAAATTTTAAATCTACAATGCTTGTGGGGTTGTGTGTTAGTGTATATTAAATAGAGGTGAAAAATAGAAAGATAGAAATTTGTCATGATGGTGGTTCTATGGTGTCTTTACGCATTACAAATGCCAGCCATTTTGAATAATTTATACAGTCATACAAGACAGTAGTCGGCCAGTACAAGGTATGAGACAGAGAAAGTGTGAGATCTTTTAAAGGAACAATTTTTAAAGAAAGTTATTTGTGAGGTGCTGGGCCCATTTTAAAGTTACAAAAAGCTTTAAAAAGCCTTGATTCTCCAAATTAATTTTTTGCATATTAAAAAATGTTGCAGCTGTGAACACTGTTTGTTTTATATTCAAGCAAAAATCAAACTGTTTAGGCTTGCAAATTGATTCCGGACAGCACTAATTGCGATTTATGCAAGGACTGTCAGAACTGCACCAGAAAATGTACAAAATTATTGGTACTCACACAAGAAAATTTGAAACTTGGCTGGGTGAGTGGGTCAGTGCTTAATCGCTATTCTGGAGGTCCATTCATACTGCAGGAAAATTGGGTCTGGAGTTGTTTCTGTGACTAAACGTTTTTGATCATATAGCATAGAGTACCGAAGTGAATACGTCACCTTTTGTTAGTTACCAAGGGTACTGGTTCTAAACTAAAATCATTAAGCATTTTTCTTTTGTTCTTCCTTAAAAATTTTATGCTGATCAGTTAATGTTTAGAACCAGCATCATGGCAACTTCGGCACCAGCACCATGGCAACTTCGGTACTCTATTTGGGTATGGCTAAGCAAAAAGAGGACCTTGTTCGGAATCTGCTGTTAACATTATTTTTATGGAGTCCAGACTAGTTTTCAAGTGATCGTGCACCCATTTCTTTGCATGCAATAGGACGTGTGGACCAGAGACAGTGCTCTTGAACCTATCATGGTACCACCCCCCCCCCCCACCCAAAAAAAAAGAATCTGGACTGATGCGGTCTACTCTGCTTTATTAATGGGTCCAGACTCAATTTTTCTGTCATGTAAATGCAACTTAAGTGTCCTAAGATAGAGGCCAAGTAAACTGTATGTAATAGAGAGGTGCATGTCTGTATTATGTGTCCATATTATGGAGGTGTCTGTATTATGGAGGTGTCTGTATTATGGTGTCCATATTATGGAGTTGTCTGTATTAAATGGAGGTGTCCGTATTATGGAGGTGTCCATATTATGGAGGTGTCTGTATCCTAAGAGAGAGGTCAAGTAAACTGTATGTAATAGAGAGGTGTCTGTATTATGGAGGTATCCATATTATGGAGGTGTCTGTATTATGGAGGTGTCCATATTATGGAGGTGTCCGTATTATGGAGGTGTCTGTATTATGAAGGTGTCTGTATTATGGAGGTGTCTGTATTATGGTGTCCATATTATGGAGGTGTCTGTATTAAATGGAGGTGTCCGTATTATGGAGGTGTCCATATTATGGAGGTGTCTGTATCCTAAGAGGTCAAGTAAACTGTATGTAATAGAGAGGTGTCCGTATTATGGAGGTGTTTATAAGGAGAGGTCGACTGACTGACTCTTGTAGAGTATTTCACTGAAATGCGTTTAAATGTTGTTATGTTGGATGAATTTGGAGCTCTGTAAAAAATGTTACATGTAAGTGCTGTAAAGTCCTAAAAAATATTTTCTGCTTTCTCTCCAGCTTACGTTTTGATACACAATCATATAATTCTTTTTACTTTACAATTGCATATTAATTATTTAACTCTTCCTGCAGACATAAAGGTGAAGGAGCAGTCAGTGGAGAATTTAATGAGGTAAGCAATGCAGCATCTATTTTCCACTGTCAAGTCAATAAAACAACTGCTGCATGTTTTTTTTTGTGATTCTTTTCTTTGGATTTAACACTGGAGGAAGCAGCTCCACGCAGCCTTCGATTATGGTTTCACACTCCAGCAGTGATCAAGCCTCGAAAATGAGCCAGCAAGAAGAGACAGTGGCAGGGGGTGGGTCACTTGTTCCCTTGCCCCCTGCCGCTCTTGCCTGCTCGCTTCACTTGCCACCTTGATCAAGCGATTTATTATGCAAGAAAACTAATCTCTTTAAGTGTGTACAGTGCAAGTGATAGTGCGTGCCATTGTGAAGGAATGTGGCGGTGCATCTGATTAGATACGCATATTATACATGTGCAACACCCTTCCCCTTTTGACAAACAAACAAACAAAACTAACAACAACAACAACATAAAGTAACGGCGAGATATTTGGCCAATGTTAATGTTCGATCAAATTTCGGTCAACGTCAATGTTCATTAAACTGGTCTAAGAGAGTGTACAATGTTCATAACATAGTCCTTAAACCTAGAAGGCATGTTTCTGCACCTTGTCTATCTCCGTTGTGTGACACTCGATTGTGTGGGTCCTGGATCCAGCATACCTGGTTTTGCTTGATCCGCCTGTTGGTTTTGCTCTTCGACTGGTTGGTCCGACTGTTGGTTTTCTTCTGCGATTGGTTGAGTCGGCTGTTGGTTTTGTTCCGCTGGCATGTCTGCTTTACCTGCATCTTTGCCCCAGGTAAAGATGCAGTTTCCAAGTTTTCATTTATGCAGAATTTCCTCCCTATCATATTTTTCTGGCCTGGCTAGAACACTGGTGATTGAATATTTGCTTGGTCACAGGATTGCGCAATCCCGCACAATTTCCCGCACAATCGAAGGGGAGTACATATAGTCACATATTATGTGACTGTTTAAATCTATAGACACGAATGTTTTCATGTAAATATTACAATATGTGATTAATTAATTTAGTTTATATACTGAACAGCAAACTTGCCGATGTTCATCGGTGAAGTGATTCCGTCTGTATATACCTAATTCAATAAAGGTAATTGGGCATTGGGAAGCTATTGTTTGGCGGTCACTCAAGCGAAGCATTGCATTGTGTTCCTTATGCCAAATGCCAATTCCCAATTACCAATGACCAACTGCCAATGAAAGCAACCTTTATTGAATTAGGTGTGTATGAGGAACACCAAATCTCGCCGATGTTTATCGGCAAAGTGATTCCATCTGTATATAAGAGGAACACCAAATCTTGCTGATGATCATTGGCGAAGTGATTCCGTCTGTCTGTATACCCGGGGGTGGGGGGTGGGGGGTGGTACTCCCATATATGCGATATGGGTGTGGGTATGTGCTGCTGTAAAGGATATAGTTTCAAGCAGTTTAGTCTGGGGTAGGGTATAGTTATCAGAGATTTTTGGCCTAGAATAGGGTATCGTCGATAAGTTGTGTGAAGAATTTGGGCGGCAGTACAGCATTTTTACTGACCCCTGTTAACTAATAACAGTGGTAGTGAACGAGTTTCTGGAAAATAGCGAGTCTGGAATAGGTATAGGATAGGGTAGGGTTCTTCGGTGTTTAGTCTAGTCTAGTATAGGGCTGTTAAATACAGCTTAAATGGTCTAGTATAGGTTAAGGGTCTAAGAGTCCCAGCGGCATACCACCACCCAAACATTTGCACAGTACCCCCCCCCCCCCCCCCCCCTCCGGGTTTCTATACAGTATAAGAATAACCAGAAAACTTGTCGATGTTCATCAGCGAAGTAATTCTGTCAAGAAGAACGCCATAAATCTCTAGGTCGGACTGGTTTGCGGGCTAAACAGTACAGCTTCATTCCGTAGAATTTAATCTTAAAATATAGCTCCTGTATCAAATTATCTTTCTGTTGTTTTCTATCATTGTCTACGAAGTGATAACTGTCTACCGTAGTTGGATCACGAAGGTGTTTAAAAGAGTATAATGTTGCATTTCAAAACAACTCATCATTTATCGCACGTGGTCTCCGTCGCCTGTATTCTTAGCGCGTCAGTGTACGTTAACATATAGTTCGAGTTTTTCATTCAAAGTGGTTTAGTAGGTTTTTAGTTGCTTGAAAAGATGTGGTCCAGCTATGCTGATTGTGTTCGCGGTTGTGCAAGCGAAGTCAAAACATGGCTTCGTCAATATCAACAGCAAGACGAGCAAGATGCACTGGAAATCGCAAGGATTTTGTCTATTCAGGTAAATGATATCACTTCATACATATTAAGTACAAGGCAGTTACCTATTTGATCTTGATCGGCTATTTTATTGATTGTGATTATCAAAGAGTGCATATTTCATCTATTTTGGCTTCGATTCAGCTGTCGATTATTGGTCTACATGTAGAAAACTTGCCTAAAAAAATTCCAGTATCTGTACTTCGGATGCCTGGCGAGCCTAAACAAAGCGTCATATCGCGATTCTCCTGGCCATGAAATATCGATGGTGGTTCGAGCTATCTAATATATAACGAATTGTTTCATTCAGTTGCAATTCTTGTATGTCGGAACAATGTAACTGCATTTTAGTTTTCCTAATCTTTCCTACAAGTCACGTTCCTTTCCCGACTATGCAATGTAAATCATCTTACAGTATTTCCACTATGATAGCCCGTTTGCAGTTGATCTCAATTAAATCGCACTCGAATGTAGTTTTTTATAGAGAATATATTAATAGCGGAGCTGTGTGGGCCGAAGCCCCGCGTGGAGCGCCATACTCATAGAACCGATGCCCGTCATTTTTCATGGTCATGGCCAGCGGAATGTTTCGCGGGCGGCGTCTGTCATGTCTGTCCGGTGTCCGAACGAACGTTTTTCGCGCGGCTACACAGCCAAATGTCACGTCAGCTGTACGCTTAAGGTTACAGTGTACCTTCGGGGGTGTCTCCAGTATAACAGCTCTAGCGTCTTAAGATTACACTTAATATACCTAAACCCAGATATCAAATTAAAGCTTATAGAGCTGGCTATCTAAATATGGAAACCATTTGGTAATAAAATGAATTGTCGAATTTTTACGACGTCTAAATTGGAACGTCCGAATCAGCTTTTAAACGCTATAACTCAAAGCGATTATTATATTTTGCAAATTTGATTTGTTCTTGGGTTCCCGGACACGAAGCGCTAAAAAAACGTGTCGGCGATTTTCCATATTCAATTGCAGTGAAAAGTTACAGAATATTTTCGAAAAGGGGAGAAAAAAAATTGGAATGATCGCACGGAAATGGCTCTTGACGAAAAAGTTTTCGGAATTAAGAAATTCGCAGACACGTTTTTGTTGATTATATGTTAGCCTAGCTTCTGTCCAAATTTAAGGAAAATCGAACAAATTCCCTTTGAGTTGTAGCTTTTTAAAGTGTCCCCAACAAGCGAAAAATTAACTTTGAGAAAACGGCGCTTAAAAAAACATATCGCTTAATAAACAAACTCTGCCCACAAAAGTTATACCGTCATTTCTCCGTCAATTTTCACTATTTTTCGATCCTTTTTTTTTGGATGAAAGTTCATTCTGTAAACTTTATTTTAACGCCAAAAAAAAACTTTCAATAAATTTTCGATCTGAAGGTACACTGTAACCTTAACACTCTTGTTGAGTCAGTGGTTAACCGTTGACTTTAGCCGAGAAAACCATTTGCAAAGTAAGTTTTTCCCGGCATTTATCCGCGGTTTGCTATTCAAGACAGGTTTCACATTTCTTAAACAGTGGTCAAGACCGCATTTGAGGCTGCGTAACTCTGCAAGTCAAGCATTTTGGAGGAATATAGAGCTAAGTGCTTATTAAATAAGCTTATTTTTAAACCTGATTTCGTCTTAACTTGAAGCTAGTATCATTACTTTACTGTTCTATATTGTGCAATTTTGGCTTGCATTTAAAAAGGTTTCAATTTTGAATAATTATGTTATATAAAACGTGCTTAAATTCAGTTGTCAATTCATGATTTCTTTCATCGAAGACAATCAGCTCGGCCTCGATGAATGGTTTGTTTTGCTTTTAAACATAAACTAATGGAGATTTGAACAAATTTTTTCGAAAGAAGATTGTGTTGTCCATTTTTATATGTTTGTTCATTCATTACATTGGTTGAAAAACGATTTTATGTAAACAAAACAAGACCATTCTATCTTCACTCGCGTCACCTTAATTATGCAAAAATGTTTGTGTATTTTTTGCAATTTTGATGATTTTCAAGTCAGTTTCTCGGGCAATTTTTGACAAGCAACAAGTGTATTTTATTCGGAAAGTAGTCGTACTAGTTATTCTAGACGGAGAAAAAGTTGTTTTTGTGAACATTTGTATGGTCTAAAATGTACTGTGCAGACGGTCGCGTAATACTGTTTTTGAGAATGCTAAAATTGAAAAATAGCCTTCGTCAATCTTAATTCTAGTGCTTTTGAACATAAATTAATGGAGATTTGAATAATTTTTTTCGAAAGAAGATTGTGTTGTCCATTTTTATGTGTTTGTTCATTTATTATATAGGTTGAAAAGCGATTTTATGTAAACAAAACAAGACTTTGATTTTATAGTACCGTTTTATCTTCACTCGCCTCGCCTTACGCAAATATGTTTGTGTATTTTTGCAATTTTGATTTTCAAATTAGTTTCTCCGGCAATTTCTGACAAGCATCAAGTGTATTTTATTCGGAAAATAGTCGTTCTTTGACTAGTTATTCTAGACGAAGAAAAAGTTGTTTTTGTGAACTTTCGTACGGTCTGAATGTACTGTGCAGACGGTCGCGTGATAAGCTTACTGTTTTAGAGAATTTCTAAAATTGAAAAATAGCCTTCGTCAATCTTAATTCTAATGCTTCCGACCTTTCACCTTAGTTAAGCTTGTTCACAGAGCGACGCTGTTAGGCTAAGCCTATCTATATATATTATTTTATTTCTGTTATTGTGCACCATAATTTTACTTGAACACACGCGCCGACGTCCATTGGAGTTGTTGAGTGCTTTAAATCCCAGAGGTGGCAAAGGGCGAGTTTGTGACCATACCCCCCACCCCCGGTACACTCCCAGTGATTTGCAATTTCTTGATCAATTAACGTCTTATTTCCCACTCACGGCCACACCAAGAGATTCAGTCAACTGCATTCTGATCCATTTTAAAGGACACAAACAAGTTAATGTTACTGTGAACCTCCAGGGCCGTGCCTTCTGGGAAATCTTTCGTACACGTGCTATTTTTAACGAAACCACAGAAAACTATATATCGCTGTACAGCTAATAAATTGTAGATTCCGAAAATAACAATTATGTTTTATTTTTCCGTTTAGTCAGCCTTTGTGTTAGCGCGAAAATCAAAACTAACCGGTCCATGACACTCAAGAGTTAATGAGCTAACAAAATGTTTGAAATCCATTTCGAAGTTGGATAATAGAAAGTTGTGTACGGGCGTCACACTCTGAGGCGCCACGAGTTAAACTTGGAATTTTGTAAAAGCCCCACACACTGTGATACATTAATATTCAACAAATATACTGGCCAAGGTTTGTTAAAATTTAACAAATCCACATACCTTTTGAACAGAGGCCATTTTCACCAAAAAACAAACCTCGAGTTTTTAGCCTCGAAAGATTTTCATACCCAGTTTTCGCACCTCGTTAAAGCGGCTGTCATCGTGGTTGTGCTGCCAAACAATTAAATGCAACAGTATCGTGACATAGCAGTGTATGTGAATTTGATCGTAAAAAAAAGAAAAAGAAAAAACATGGAAAAGACAGAAGTTTCGCTCAAGTGCAAACCAAATGAGCGAAAAGAACGAAAGGCTGCAAAAAATTCTTGGAAACAAACAAGCAAAAAGGTCCAGTGAGAATTTTCAAGGAAATGCAAACACAACAGAAGTGGCCACGGAAATTTCCCCGGAAATTGATATCAGCAATTAATGCAAGCGAGTAAGCTGTTCATTCGCAATTGGGCATTTTCACTGCGCGGTTCCTTTCTCTAGTCATCTCTAGAATTCTTCTAACAAAACATTTCCACTTTCGCTTTGATGGTCTCATTGGAAGTTGTCAGGAATTGGAACAAGCGCAGACGACCGCGTGAAACATGGAAAACCGAAGCAGATAACGACACTATGACGCTGCATGAATAGAATACGCTATGATGATACAAAATGCGCGCAGCATTACGATGTAAAAAATACAGTCAACTCCCAATTACTCGAACCCTCGCTAACTCGAACCTCGCGCTAACTCCAACCAAAATTGACTTCCCCTTGATTTAAAAAAAGAAGTAAATCATACATACACCTAATTGCAATAACATTGTCATAGCGGAGCACTCGGCCAGGCTGCGCAGCCCCATACTCATAGAACCGATGCCCGCATTTTTCATGGTCATGGCTAGCGGAATGTTTCGCGGGCGCGTGTCTGCAACATGTGTGTCGCGCAAGGCTAGCTAGCTCGCGGGCGCGTATGACGTTGCAAAACATGCGCGTATAACGCCACACGCGCGGCTACATAGCCGTCAGCTCGGTAAACACTTTTTAAAGTTTTAAAAAAGTTGGATCTTTCGCAGTGTTAGGCGGAGCAGTAAAGTCGTTATTTCCCTGGATTTTTTTCGCGGTTTGCTACTCAAGACAGGGATACTAATTAAAGAATACTCTGAAGCCGCCTTAGTGGGAAAAGAAGAGCTTTCAGGGATAAAATCTTGCTTCGAGGAACTTCATCAAAATGCAGGAGCAATGCGGGGAGATGCCTTGTTTCTATTACGGATTTCAGAACCGAAGAAGCGGAGTTTTAACGAATTTCCAAGCAGTCTAGTGCTTTAAAGGTAAAATAAATCACACTTTTCGATGGGAGATTATGTTGATATCAATTTTTGATTGTCTTTTCCTTTGTGTCCTCTTAAGGTTTGGAGACCTGTTTATGAAACGTTCAAATTAAGTCGTGTTGTTATCTTGAATTTCAACGAGGAAAGCTCTGCCTTGATGCACAATAAATGGTACGTGTTCTGCTTTTAAACATAAATTAATGGAGATTTGAATAAAATTTTTCGAAAGAAGATTGTGTTGTCCGTTTTTATGTCTTTGTTCATTCATTACATAGATTAAAAAGCGATTTTATGTAAACAAAACAAGACTTAGATTTTCTGTCTTCACTCCTGTCGCTTTATGCAAATATGTTTGTGTATTTTTGCAATTTTGATTTCCAAATCAGTTTCTCGGGCAATTTTTGACAAACAAAAACTGTATTTTATTCGGAAAGTAGTCGTACTAGTTATTCTAAACAGAGAAAAGTTGTGTACGGTCTAAATGTACTGTGCAGACGGTCGGGAAATAGTGTTTTTTAGAATTGCTAAAATTGAAAATAGCCCGTTCGTCAATCTTAATTCTTGTGCTTCCAACCTTTCACCTTAGTTAAATTTCACCTTAGTTAAGCTTGTTCAAAGTGCTACGCTGTTAGGCTTGGCCTATCTATATATATATTAGTTACTTTGCCGATGTTCATCAGCGAGATTTGGTGTTCCTCTTGTATACAGACAGAATCACTTCGCCGATGATCATCGGCGAGATTTGGTGTTCCTCTTATATACAGACGGAATCACTTCGCCGATTAACATCGGCGAGATTTGGTATTCCTTGTATATACAGACGGAATCACTTCGGCGATGAACATCGGCGAGATTTGGTGTTCCTCATATATACAGACAGAGTTACTTCGCCGATGATCATCGGCGAGATTTGGTGTTTCTCTTATATGCAGACGGAATCACTTCGCCGGTGAACATCAGCGAGATTTGGTGTTCCTCATATACACCAAATTAAAGAAACTTTGTCGGGTGAAAAGCATAAACCATGAATGATGCGACCCAAAGGTTTACTGGGAAGTTGGAAAATTTAATCTTCGTCAGTGACAGAACATACATTTATACATTATATTAACACAGGATGCATAAATCATGTTGTTAAATGTCTCAAGCAAAGAAAACATCTTGATTATCAAGAAATGGAATATTACTAAGATTGCTAATGCTGCTTACCCAGAAGCCCATTTGGTCTCATCATTCATGGTTTATGCTTTTCACGGGTCAACGTTTCTTCAATTTGGTGTTGCAGACAGAGTTACTTCGCCGATGATCATCGGCGAGGTTTGGTGCTCCTCATATATACAGACATAGTCACTTCGCCGATGTTCATCGGCGAGATTTGGTGTTTCTCTTATATACAGACGGAATCACTTTGCCGATGATCATCGGCGAGAAGGCAGTTCTGTATATAGTGATTAAGTAATATTTACATATTGAGAAGTTGGCGTATTTCTTGTCGTTCCGTATAGTGAAACAGTTACATAATATGTGTTTATCTGATCACCACAATCGAAGTTATTTCCCGCACAATTTGCCCCAAAACCCCCGCACAATTTCAGTTTTTTTCCTGCACCCTGTCAGAATCCCTGATGGAGCATTACAGGAGAAGACGGATCGTCGTATCGCAGGACAGTTGCTGAGGCGATGAGCTCCTTTGCTGCGTTGAACGAGTTTTCATGGGTGTTAGACCATACAAACACTGCGTCCTGCTTGGTTAAACCCCTGAGGGGGAGGGCAGTTTCAGACAGGTTAGGGCAAAATTTGCTGAGGTACTGACACATGCCCAGAAAACGTTGAACAGCAGCTTTGTCTGTTGGTCTTGGCATTTCTTTAATGGCCGCCACTTTAGATGGATCAGGCTCCACACCCTTGTCAGTGAGTTTGTGTCCCATGAAGGTGACCGAGCTGGCCTTGAATTGGAGCTTCTTCACAGAAAGTCGTAGATCATGGTCCCTGCATTTGTCTAACAGTGCGATCAACAACAACAACAACGATTTATTTACAAATAATAAAACAAATTATATTAGCAACCCGCAAATAACTGAAGTTAATCGTGGCAGGTTGCTGCATACTAAACAATAACGTAGCGCACAATTACTATTTATAGAACTAAAACTCAGACAAACAAACCAAAAGTGACTCTCGGGGGATTCCTAATAACGAATTTCTATTGTCAGAAATGCAAGAATAAACAAGAATAAATTATAAACTCAGACAAACATGAGTACTGACGTCATTTGTGCGCTTTGCTATTACAGGAGCTCACTATAAAATAATTGACTGATAATAATAAATACGAAAATAAGGAATGGATAATTTATGATTAGTTACTGTAACAACAACAAATAAATTAATTAATAATAGAAATAAAAATAAATATGAAAAAAAAAAAAAATATATATATATATATATATATATATATATATATATATATATATATATATATACAAATTAAGGAGAAGGGGTAATAAAATGCAGATTAAAGTCAATTAAGAGCCCATGACTGTAAATATCGAGAATCACTGGACAGGCTCCCAAAATTGAAAATCCTGATAATTTGCCAAAAAGTTACTTTTTGGGCGCTATGTTCAAAAATATTATTGAAACTTTCTAGAAATTTATAGTTTTCGAGAAAAAGGGGAAAAACGAAAATACCGGATTTTGCCTAATTATTTATGCAAAAATCATAGTTAAATTGACCAACTTCAGTACGCTGTTGCTGAAACAAGGTGGAATGCTAGAAAACGGGGATACGTTTTTTCTTTAGTATAAATCATCTACTTTCTAGCCATTGTCTTTTTTATAGTTTTGCAGCGATTCAGAAAGTTTCACGGTTTCTTTAAAAAATACCATCTCAAGCATTTTGTGAAAAGGCAAAAATTGAGCAACTTCAGTGGCACAAAATCCATCTTGGTATGTCCGATATTAAATCAAAATATATAGAAGGATAAAGTTTGGCCCTTATACTGAAACAATATGAAATAAAAAATCTGGGCAATTCAGATTCGTGTTGACAAAATGAAATCTTCGCGACGCGCTGTTGTCAAATTTGCATAAATTAACAAAATTATAAATACTATAAGACTATACGTTCTGAGGAAATACGATAGACTGCCGAATCGACCCATGAAAATATGCCTTATCTATTCTTAGATGGTTTATTTGTTTTATCTTAGCAGTTATCTATATCATTTTCGGCTTTGAGATATCTCAAATATAGAGAAAATCGGTAAAATTAGCCGCTTATTATTAAATAGTCGACTGTGGGAGTTGGGAGGCAAACGCCATGAAGCGGCGTAGCTGTTAAGTCAACTACATTTTTTAATTGCAGTTTCTTCATAAAATGTTAATTCGCCTTTGAAAAAAAGATTTTTTCTTCAAATTTATTCTTTACTAAACTCCAATAAACCGGAAGTCATTCTAGTACACTTAACTGGCAAAGTCACGCAATATCGCGAAAACGGTTTGTTTTCAAGTGTGGAGATGTTCAAATGTTTTCATGTTAATAACTGTGGATACTTGTTTCATAGCCTGATCAAAAATAGAAACAATTAACCTCCAAATTATCTGTTTCTTACCTCTGAGTTATAACTACATGATCAATTGACACGCCCTTGACACGTCACCGTGACTACTAATTGATCTATTTCAAATGACTGTGACGCAGTTTATATTTATAACTATGGCGACCTTAGAAGCCCCAACAATATATAATATAACATACATTAATTGTGACCATTGTTATTATCAGCATTTATTTTTATTTTATTTTATCATCTTCCCTGAAAGATATTTCGTCGAAATATCGGCTGGAAAGCCAGCACAATAAAACAGCCTTTGAACAGACCGCGCCCGGAGACCAAGTCACGTATACAGAGAGATATTGCAAGTTGGGTGTTCTATTTTCCAATGACTAAGGTGTACGGTACCCTGTATGGGAGGTTTCAACTTGTAAACAACTAGGAATAAGAATGTCTTTTTTGAGTTTTGCTTCTCTTTTTGTGGTGCAAGCTCCGAAAAAACAAAAGCCGTCGAGATAGACAATTTAAAAGACTGTCATCAGGATGTAACACCTCAGTTTTGAAGGGTTTATACAATATCTCGACGAACGTTGAAAGCGTCAACGACGAAAGAAAATTATTACTTGCACGCCGCAGGTGAGTAGTAACACATGACTTTTCTTTTCGCTGATAAAACAAGCCTTGGACCTGTTGGATTTGAACCTAATTATACCGTGTTGAGGTAAGAATGTCGTCGCGCAAGAATGTCAGTTGCACTGGGACGGGTACGGCATTCGCTGGCGAACTGGCAAGACACAATGCTATGACTCCCGACTCCCCTTTTTCTCCAGCTATAAAACTAAGAGATTTAAAATTTCTGAGACCGTATCAGTATCTTATTTTTCTTCAATGACCTGCTTCAATCATGCGAGGAATAATAGCGAATTTAACAGCCCAAACTTCCATGAGTAAACTTCCAGCTCGTGAATCTCTCATGCTCATCGCCCACTACTGCACTATCACTGCAGTGTTCGTTCTTTTCTCCGAAGAGGATTCAGTGTAGGTCAGCGGTTTCTCTCCTCGCCAAAAACTTCCTTTGAGCCTCTGCGAAGCCTCTGCACGTGCAAGCCTTAGCACCATTAATTGTGGCTTAAATAAGAACTTTTGCAACGCATTCAGCCGTTAGCCGGCAGCGCGAACAACGAGCGATTGCAGAGCACTTTGTGTTCGTGTCTTGAAAGGCACCTGTTCTGGCGCAGTCTTATCTTCAAATATTGTAGACTGCGTTTCAGGTTTATTGTCGGTACGCGAATGCAAAAAATAAGCAAAACGCCAGAGTGGATAGTCGAGTGGCAGAGCTCATCACGCGCGTGCAAAGGATCAAAACTTGTAGCGCACACGAGACTGGTTTAATCCCGGCCCAAACTCCCCTCGGCTCATGCCCTTCCCTCCCTTGATGATACGCTAGCCTTGCCTGACGCTCCGACGCACCGACGCACCGACACACATGTTACGGACGCGCACTCGGGAAACATTCCGCTAGCCATGACCATGAAAAATGACGGGCATAGGTTCTATGAGTATGGGGCTCCGCGAGCGGGCCTTCGGCCCACGAGAGCTCCGCTATCAATCAATCAATCATCTTTATTTATTCACGGAATCTCATCATAAAAATGCTCTTCCAGAGAGCCGTGCAAAAATCATGCAATAAAAAAAATGGTCATTAAAACTATACTAAATTACAAATATGATAAAAGCGATTTCAGGCTTGTCTACCCTTTAGTAGTATTTGATAGACTATTCCAGAGAACTGCCCCTCTATAGTGGAAGCTATTTTTTCCAGCCTCGGTATACGGTCTTGGTACAAATAAATTATATGTTGAGTTTCTTAGATTGTAAGAATACATAGAGTTTGTACTATTAAAAATATGAGCCAAATGATCAGGTACATTGCGATTTTTCAATTTATACATTATTATGGCTAGTTGTCTTGTCCTTCGTGTTTCAAGATTATCCCACCCAAGTTCATCCAGTATCTCAACTGATCGTCTATCGTAGTTAGAGGAGGTTTTGGAGGGTCTGGAGTCCCTAACCCTAACCCTAACACATCCCTTTCCCACCCCCCCCCCCCCACTATACTACAATAATCGAAATATGGTATTACAAGGGAGTAGTACATCATAATTAATGTATTATAAGGTAAGAGATGCCTTACACGTCTCAGAACGCCAATCCCTCCAGAGGTTTTCTTAGCAATTTTGTCTATAAATTACAAAATCCTCAAAGAAATGCGCGCGCTTTGATTGGTCAAACCGAGTTCATTAGATCTTGTTTGTTTTTTGTTTTTGGTGAACTCTCACACCATTTCTTTTTCTCTTTTCCTTGGTGACCTCTCACCCCATTTTTTTCTCTTTTCTTTGGAGACCTCTCACCCCATTATTTTTTTTCTTTCCTTGGTGACGTCTCACCCCATTTCTTTTTTTTTCTTTTCTTTGGTGAATTCTCACCCATTTTTTTTCTTTTCCTTGGTGAACTCTCACCCCATTTCTTTTCTTTTCCTTGGTGACCTCTCACCTCATTTTTTTCTCTTTTCTTTGGTGAACTCTCACCCCATTTTTTTTCTCTTTTCTTTGGTGAACTCTCACCCCATTTTTTTTCTCTTTTCTTTGGTGAACTCTCACCCCATTTTTTTTCTTTTCCTTGGAATTTTATTGCATGGACCCTCTTGTGCCCATTGTACATGACTCTTTGATTCAATTTTGGACGAGCTATACCTCTCACTGTGCCATCAATGAATCCCAAGCAATTCTTCAGGGGAGCACCATGCTGTTCAATGGCTTCTGCATATCTGTGCAGGTTCCCAGGCTGGAGAAAAGGATTCCTGTCCCAGTTTTCAAGTCGGTGATGATGGTTGGTATAAATGAAATCCAGCACATTGTTAAAAATTAAACACATTTCTGTGGGATTTCTCCCGAAGCGGGGGACCATATCCGTATAACGACATGGATAGGCCAGCCCTTTTAGAAGAATGCACATAGCTTCCATTCCGTCACACACCGACCTCTGTGAACAGATGATATCCTGTGGGATTTGCAAATTCTCGCAAAGCAACTGCAAATCGTCTTTTTCAAATCGCATTTCAGTGCGGCATTCAGCATCTTCCCAATTGTCGATGTCAAAGCGCCCAAACTTAGAATAGGGAAAAACTCGCTTGGATTTGTTAGCATCATAAAGAACAGCGAATTCAACATCATCAATGACTTTCTGATAATGGGCAATCAGCAATCAGTAAAGCGTCGCGGATAGTGGCAAGACTTGCCATAACTGAATTTGCTTATCTTGCGACCAGCGAAATTCCAGCTTACGCGAAATTTTCATGCATCATCCTTTTGGCGAAAGCAAAAAACATGACGACACAAATACGACAGCTACGTTTAATGAAAGTAAAATGAAATCTTATTACAGAGCAAAGTATTCTTTACAATGCATCAATGACATACTTTGACTCACCAAGCGGACAACGTTCTACAACAGCTTCAAAGTCGAACGAGCGCAACATCTCCGGGAATGTGCATTGACTGTTGTCTTTCGTGCGAAATTAACAACATATTTCTTTTATACTTCCCCTTTCCATATATCTATCAACAGACTAAAAAGGTTAAAAAGACACGTAATGGAAACAGTGGATTGTTTGGGAAAAATAATCATATTCTTCGAGAACATAGTCGACGTCGCTGTCTTCTTGTTTTCAACTTGCAAAATCCCTTTTACCCGCAATGCGACAGTGTTCTCAACCCAGTCTTAATCTGTCATTCCTTGTGTGCGCGCCGTCCTCATCTCACGTCGCGCTGTCCTTGCTAAATCTGTCTATTATATCTCAATAAAGCACGCGCATACGTCATGCAGTACTTTGTCCATTTGTGGTCTTTTTATAAGAAAAATAGTAACAAATTGTTCCTCGAGCATTGTTCAGTTATATAAGCACTTAGCAATTTTTAAGAACATTCGAGAAGCACTCGCCTTCAGCAGGTGCTTCTATGCACTTCTCTCGCGTTCTTTAAAATTCCCGCGTGCTTGTATAACTCAACAATGCACTCGGCCGTTTTTTATTTCTTTTAGGGCCTGGTCGCACTACAGTGGCCCATTTCACACTAGAAGACGGACAAATCATCTGGACGGACAAGTCGTCCGACGATTTGTCCGTGTAATTTGAATTCTGGACAGACAACTCACCTTATGTTGGTCATCGTAAATTCATATCTGAACGAACAAACAGACGATTTTGAAAGCAAGGGACCTGGCACTTGGTTACCTTGGTTTCTATCCGCCATTTTGATTTTCCCATAAACCATCACTCCCTTTACTAGTTTCATTCCCCTTAGCGAGTACTGGGACCGAGATACAACCATTTGTTCGTCCGGTGTGAATTTAAGTCGGACTTTGGACGACTTATCCGTCTAGACGAACAAATCGTCCTCGAAAAATCGTCTTAATAGACGGCCAAATCGACGGACAAAATCAGACGACTTTTACGTCCAAAATTTTGTTCGTCCCATTTTCACACTAAGACGACTTGTCCGTCTGAGACGACTTGTCCGTCCAGACGATTTGTCCGTCTCGAGTGTGAAAACGGCCAGTCAAAAACAAAAATCCACCCGTCCAAAAATCGTTGAAAACAAAAGAAACCGCTCTGGTGGGACACGCTTTTTTGTAGAATGTTTTTGTTTTTACGTCATTTTGCACGGGCTAATTAATGTTTTTGCCCTGAAGTGCGACCAGGCCCTAAGTAATGATCCGCATATAAAGAAGGATAGTGCTGAACGGCAATGCACGGTGGAATGTCAACTATTTTCATTGTTACAACTAGTGATCTCATTGGCCAAGACTCAAAAACCGCTAAAAAGTTAAGGTTCAAGGTGCAGTAAGTCTATTTTTTTAAGGTTTCAAGTATTTTGAGACCCAATCGCACAACATGCAATTTTTAAAAGATATTGTATTTGGGGAACTTCATCAAAGAAGCAAAATTAGTAGCTATTGTCTTCTGCTATTCTGATTGGTTAAGCACGAACAATTCCTAAAATATATTTGACGCAAATGGATTTTATCTATTTTTATAATGAATTATAAAATGCTCAAGGAAATGCGAGCGCCGTGATTGGTTAAACCGAGTTCATTATAAGTCGATAAAGCACGTAAGGTAAAGGTTCATTTTAACCGTTTTCATTTTATAAAAGAAATAAAAAAACTTGTTCCTCGTGCATTGTTGAGTTATATAAGCACTTGGGAATTTTAAAGAACACTCGAGAAGTGCGAGAAGCACTCGCCTTTGGCTCGTGCTTCTCTGCACTTCTCTCGTGTTCTTAAAAATTCCTGCGTGCTTATATAACTCAATAATGCACTCGGTGCGTTTTTTATTTCTTTAATATAATTATGAACCATCAGCCCCTCCTCTATTCTTGAAATCAAATATATTCTATGTGGGAAAGAGCCAATGCCGCAGAACAATGAAGTTTACTATAGTTCTTATGTGAAGCATTACTTAAAAAATAAACGGACAAGCCCAAGACCAGGCGAAGATGGGAGCTGGGAGGAACAAGCCCGGCTTACTCGATCGGGTGGGAGGGTGGGTTGCCAAACTCTTCACTTTTGCGGCCTCGAGTAGAGTGATGCACGTAACTTTTTTAATAGTCTCATTTGCATAATCCCCATGATATTAATTACCAATTCAAATAGAGTTTGCAAAGTAGCAATGGTCACAATAAATGTATTTCATATTATTATAAGGGCTTCTCAGGTCGCCGTAGTTATAAATAGAAACTGTTGTGTCACAGTCATTTTGCAGCGCGAAATAGATCAATTAGTAGTCACAGTGCTGTGTCAGTTGTTCATGTAGTTATAACTCAAAGGTAATAAACAGAGATAATTTGGAGGTTAATTGTTTCTATTTGTGATCAGGCTATGAAATAACTATCCACAGTTCTTAACATGAAAACATTTGAACATCTCCACGTTTGAAAACAAACCGTTTTCGCGATATTGTGTGACTTTGCCATTTAAGTGTACTAGAATGACTTCCGGTTTATTGGAGTTTAGTAAAGAATAAATTTGAAGAAAACATCTTTTTTTCAAAGGCGAATTAACATTTTATGAAGAAACTGCAATTAAAAAATGTAGTTGACTTAACAGCTACGCCGCTTCATGGCGTTTGCCTCCCAACTCCGACAGTCGACTATTTAATAATAAGCGGCTAATTTTACCGACAGCCGAAAATGGGTAATAGGTCCATGATAACCGTCACGTCACCAAATGAACTCGAACATGATATAGATAACTGCTAAGATAAACAAATAAACCATCCGTAAGAATAGATAAGGCATATGTTCATGGGTCGATTCGGCAGTCTATCGTATTTCCTCAGAACGTATAGTCTTATAGTATTTATAGTTTTGTTAATTTATGCAAATTTGACAACAGCGCGTCGCGAAGGTTTCGTTTTGTCAACACAAATCTGAAGTGCCCAGATTTTTTATTTCATATTGTTTCAGTATAAGGGCCAAACGTTATCCTTGTATATATTTTGATTTGATATCGGACATACCAAGATGGATTTTGTGCCACTGAAGTTGCTAAATTTTTTTCCTTTTCACAAAATGCTTGAGATGGTATTTTTTAAAGAAACCGTGAAACTTTCTAAATCGCTGCAAAACTTTGAAAGAGAAAATGGTTAGAAAGTAGATGATTTATACTAAAGAAAAAAGTATCCCCGTTTACTAGCATTGCACCTTGTTTGAGCAACAGCGTACTGAAGTTGGTCAATTTAACTGTGATTTTTGCATAATAAATTAGGCAAAATCCGGTATTTTCGTTTTTCCCCTTTTTCTCGAAAACTATAAATTTCTAGAAAGTTACAATAATATTTTTGAACATAGCTCCCCAAAAGTAACTTTTTGGCAAATCATCAGGATTTTCGATTTTGGGAGCCTGTCCAGTGATTCTCGATATTTACAGTCACGGGCTCTTAAGTGTTTTAAAATTACGAAAACTGGTACAAAGAAATTCGACATCAACATAGATATGCTCACTCTCCAAAACTGTTTAATTTGGACTTAAAGCATGTTTTGCTTTGGTTACGTAAATTGATAGATATATTATTCCAAATTCTAGTTCCAGTTCTAGAAAAGGAGTGTAATTGCGGCTGAGAATCTGGTGTCGTGAGTGTGAATCTGGTCTCAGCGAATAAAAAGGTCAGAAATATTAGATGGAATAGAATGGTTTGCAACATCATGCATTAGTACAGAAATCAAATCTCGGTCATGGTCAATATCCACTTCTTCTTTGGTGTCACCACGCCCAAATATGCAGATATCATCAGCAATGTTAATGATACCCTGAAGGCCATCCAGAAACTCGTGCTGTCGACGTTGATATTCTTCTGGTCCCGAGAATATACCAAATGGCATACGTCTGTAACAGTAACGTCCGTTTGGTCCCAGGAATGTGGTGAGCAATGATAAATCGTCATCGAATACGATGGTGTGAAAGGCTTCCGGTATGTCCACAATAGTAAATACTTTGGCCTTTGTCAACAGTGGTAGCTTCTCTTCGATTGTCGGGATGTTGTATATCGGTCTCCTGATCGCCCTGTTGATCGTCTGGCTTGGGTCTATGCATATCCTGAGCTTCCATTAGGCTTCTCTTTTACCAGTATATTGGACAGCCATTCCGTGGGTTCCGTAACCGGCCTGATGATTCCGTCGTCACAGAGTCTCTTTAGTTCCTCATCGTCAAGTTTGGCCACTGGAACACGACACCTTGGGGCGTGTACTGGGGTGATATCAGGGTCCATTTCGATATTTAAGGGGCTGCCAAGGGGCTTTCCCCGGCCTGGTTTGAACATGCTGCTGTAGTGTTCTAGGACATCTTCCTTTGTAATCACTCCCGGCTGGAGAGGTAAACGGGGTGTTGCTGTCTTACTGTCGGTGCCCTCTCCGTCAACCACGTGAATTTTGTCTGCATAGATCCTTAAATAGTGTAGAGCCTGTGCATCTCGACCACTGAGAAGTGGTGGCTTTCCTTGTGGGACGTCAACTACTAGGAACTCTAAGATGTGTAGTTTCCCTTTCCTTTCGCAGCACAGGGTCACCTGACCCATTTGGTGCAAAGTCTGATCTCCATACATGCTGATTGTGGCCTTTGTCTTCGCAATCTTGGCGCCAGGAAACAGCTTTCGTAACAAACTTTGAGGCATGGTATTGCATGTAGATGCGGAATCAATTTGCGCTCGTACAACTTTTGTTTTGCCACCATGTTCCAAGTGAAGATGAGCGAAGAGGAGCTTATAGAGGACATTGTACAAGGGCCGTAAAAGCGGCGAAGGAAATTATGGAGTCCTATGCACCTGACTTGGAGTCGCTCGAGGATATATTGGAAGGCCTCTGCAGAAGAATGGAACAACTCTCCTTACAAAATCTGAAGATTGAACTCGCTGTCGAAAAAACCAAGATTGAAAAAGAAATTACGCAAACTCTTCAATACACCAACGAGCTAATGACACAAAAGAACAAGATTGTGAAATTCCTTTCGCGACACGAAAGCTCCACTTAAACCGCAAGAATTACAAGCGGCGAGCTACAAATCTACAACGAAGAAAGAAGCGAATGTCAAATTTCCGAAGATTACCTTGAAATCTTTCAGTGAGACCCTCTCAAGTGGCTTTCATTTTGGGACAGTTTTCAAGTGTCTGTTGACAAAAATTCCGACATAAGCTGCGTGGATAAAATGAATTATTTAAGCGGATTACTGAAGGGAGAAGCGGCAAGAGTTATTCAAGATTTACCATCGAGTGAAAGCAATTACAAAAGAGCTGTCGATCTACTCAAGGAACGTTTTGGACAGAAGCAAGTATTGATCAGCGCTCACATGGATGCCTTGCTGAGAATCCCGGTAACGACAAGCAATGTGAGGAAATTGAGATGTCTTTATGATGCTTGTGAAGGATACATACATGGATTGGAATCGTTAGACATTCACCCAGAATCATATGGGGATTTACTCATTCCTATCGTCATGAAATTACCTGAAGAAGTGAGACGTATTATAATAATAAATAAATAATAAATAAAAACTTTATTTCTGTGTCAAGATAAAATATAGCAGTTACCCACTAAGTAAGGACACCTATCTAAACTATCTAAATATTTAAACAAGCTAAATTACATTAATAAATGATAAATAAGTAGGATTTTGTATAAAACTCTATAACATAAAATCTTATAAAATATCAATTCAAATATAAAAACAAACTAAGAATATACAAACTAAGAATTAAGAATTACACAGGACACAATTTTTACAATCATACGTAATAAGGCTAGTTAGATCTTGTTTTCTGATTAGATTCTTAAAAGCTTCTAAAGTAAGTAGTTCCCTTGCCTTTGCATCTAACTAGGACCAGAGTACTGGTCCCAGATATCTTACAGAACGGACAGAAGTCATGACGAACTGACTTGGACTTTGGCAGACCTGAGGAAACAACTTAGACATGAAGTGGAGACAAGGGAGAAAAGGATTCTAGGACAACCCAGTTATGAAATGCCAACACGAAACGAGTTTTCGAACGTCAAGTTTAATACTGCAGGTGCCTTGTTTTCTGGTGCTGCCATGGGAGGAGATAACGTAAATCACAATAGGTGTACCTTTTGCGATGGGCCCACCCTTCCGACTCATGCAAGATTATTCCAACAGTTGACCAACGGCTTGAAATTCTCCGTAAGCAGCGCAGATGCTTTAGAGGCTTCAGGAAAAATCACTTGTCAAAGTCCTGCTACTCGAAGGGGCGTTGTTCGCAGTACAATGGGAAACATCATGTGGCACTCTGTAAATCTACTGGAGAGGAGGGGCATAAATCAGATAACACAAAAGAAACCAGTACAAATAAAAGAAAATCCTGAGAATGAAGATGCGACAGTTCCCGAAGAATCTGTGCTCGTCAGTTCAACACACACTTCTCAAGGGACCATTTTCAAAAGAACAAGCATTCGTTACAACTGGTGTGGATTATGCTGGCCCCTTGTATGTCAAGAGCTCCACAGGAGACCAAAATCCCATGAAGGTCTACATATCACTATTCACTTGTGCGTCAATTAGAGCTGTCCATTTAGAAGTTGTGGAGGATCTATCCTCGGAGGCCTTTATTCTAGCATTTAGGAGATTTGTGAGCAGGGGAGGCGTGCCAAAAGGAATCATTTCAGACAATGCAAAAAACTTCAAAGAGGGTGGTAAGAGGATCGCTTTGCTGTCTGCTCAGATTCTGGAAGCAGAGAAAACGCAAAGGTACTTGACAAACAATGGAATAACTTGGCAATTCATAGTGGAAAGAGCGCCCTGGTGGGGAGGTTTTTACGAAAGGTTTGTCGGTTCTGTAAAAAGATGTCTCAGAAAATCTCTTGGAAAAACTTCACTTACATTTCTCGACCTCGTTACCATGGTGACTGAAGTAGAAGCTGTCCTGAACAGTTGTCCGCTGACTTATCTGTATCCGGACATTGAAGACAGTCCACCTTTAACGCCCGCGCATTTCCTTTGTGGCCACAGGCTTACCACTCTACCCAGTTTGGTTCAGGAAAAGGAAGAAGTTGACCCCCTGTTCATTCCTCCATCTCATGCTCCATCATCCGGAAAACAAGAATTATCAAGGAGAATCAAGCACTATGAATCACTAATGACATCATTTTAGATGCAATGGAGGAGGAAGTATTTGCTGAACTTGTGAGAATTTCATAGCCAACGTGTCAAAAGACCCATAGCGACCAGAGAGAGTTCTGCCATGATTGGAGATGTTGTATTAGTCATCCATCGCAAAAGCCTCTTCGCTCGGTTCGCTTTGGCCGAAGTTAGACTGTTGATGCGGCGGTCTCAGATGACTTGCTCTGCTTTTGCAAGCACGAGATAAATGGCCCATGATTCCACATTTATTGCATCTCTTGCCGTATGCAGGGCAATGCTGTTGGCGAGGTTGTTGATGGCTACCATTACACCAATAACAAGGTGTCGATGGCCGGTGTACAACTTCCTTTCCAGTTTTCGGCTTGCTTGTGTAGTTCACCTGTTCTTCATTGCCTCTAGCGGTCTTCATCAATTGGTTGGCGTAGGTAGTGGCTTCAAAGCATTTTGCAACTTCGACCACTTCTTTTAAGGTGACCTTTGTGCAACATCTCGGTGGCTGTGACCTTTACCGATCAGTTTGACGCGAATCGTTTTGGACGCTAAACCAGCAATGAACTGGTCTCTCGTGAGCTCATCAGCAAAATTCTCTTATTCCCATTGTGCCCCATTGAAACCCCGATACTGGCGCCATAAAATTCTTTCAACGCAGCCACAACTAGGTGAGGTTTCTTTTGATCCGCTCTGCTCAGCTCCATACTGCACTTGTATATTGCTCTTGCCGCTGGGGACAGCGATGCTTGAAGACAGGCCATCGCTTTGTCCAGTTTAATCCATTTCTGCTCTTCAGTTTCCTTCGCTGGGTCGAACCAGTTGTGCATAACGCAGTAATCTATTAGATCTTAGATGTAGACCTCCATATTGTGCTTGTCGTCGCCCGTAGTTTTAAGATTTGGAAACGGAGAGCTGGGAGAAGCCATGATGTCCCAATCTTCAGGCGTTAAAGCGGCATAAAACGGTTCACTTATTTGCTGCCACCATGTTACACATCTCAGTGCAATTGATCAAGCGATTTATTATGCAAGAAAACTAACCTCTTTAAGTGTGTACAGTGCAAGCGATAGTGCGTGCCATTGTGAAGGAATGTGGCGGTGCATCTGATTAGATATGCATATTATACATGTGCAACATTTTTGTACCTTTGCCACTTGTACACTGTATGTGAAACGTACCCCAATTGGATCCTACTTGAAGGCTACAGTAGAGGAATGATGGATCAAGTTTAGTTTACTGCCAAAAAGCTCGGTGCGATCGAAACATCAGATTTTTTAACCCTTTTAACTCATCTGATAAAATCAAATTTTCGACTTTTTTAGAGAGAGTTACTGTATGTCAACCAAGTTAAGAGCCATGCAGTTACTGTATGTCAACCAAGTTAAGAGCCATGCAGTTTTTTTTTTTTATTATTATTCTTTGCATTTTACAAAACCAAGCTTACAAACAAGATATATTACAAGTACAAACAAAATCAACAACAACAAAAAAATAAAAAGAAAGAGGGAGAGAAATACAATGTTACAACATTTAGATTGAAGTACACCTAGATATAGAGGGGGTAAATAAGAGATTGGATTTTTAATTAGTTTACAGATCAAGATTTATTCGACTTATGAATACAGTTCAATTCTATATTTGTACATTACTTTTTTTATAAAATCAGAGATCAGTAATGAATCATTCTGGAGTGTAGTAACGCAAAAACAGTAGAGTGTAATTTAATTTTTTCTGTAATACGTCAGATACAGTAGATAGCCCAAATAGAAATTCCTCAATGTTAAGATTGAATGCAGAATTGTGAGTTGTATTAAACCATTGCAACACCTTCTGAGCGAAAGACACAGTGAACTGACAACTTATAAAGCTGTGATCAATAGAATCCTCTTCTCCACAATAAATACAGTCACTATCTTCCTTAATCTTGAACCTGAAAAGTTCCTTCTTGGTCACAATAATTCTATGAATGAATTTAAAATGAAACTCGCGTAATTTGTTTTCTACACACATTCTATGAACTGATTGAAAAATTTCTTTCCAGCATATGTTCTCAGGATTGATCGATTTAATCCACCGTTTAGGTCCGGTTTGTGGATTTGTGCGTAATTTGTTGACAAGCAGCCAGTAAAAGTCCTTTGATTTTGTTTTTAATAAGTTTATATTATTATTTTCATCGAGAGGAAAGCAAGTTAAGTCATCATTCATTATATTTCCATCAGAAAAAGCTATCAGTTCTCTACCTTTTTGTAAAAGATGGTTTGGAATAGCGCGGATAACTTGATAGTACTGAAGAAAGTTGGTCTTTTCCAAACAATATTAATATTTAAATTCATTGAATGGAAGGATATTTCCATCACTATCCAAAAGGTCCACAACCGTCTTAACTCCCTTACTAAACCATTCATGAAAAAAGAAAGGCTTTGCTCCAATTAATATCTCCTTATTATGATAGAGAATCGTATCACGCGAGTCTGTATTACCATATAGGGTTTTCAGTTCATCGAAAAAGAGTAGAATATCCTTATAAAAGCGAGGTAGGTATTCAAAGTCTTTCACTCGATAGTTGCAAGATAGTAAAAAGTCAAGGCCACCACATTTCTTAAAATAGTAGTCTGGGATTGTCTTCCAATTGAGAAGTCCTTTCTTTAAGAGTCTAGGAATCCATGCTAGTCGTAATGCTTTTATCATATTTTCCATATCAATCATACGCAGTCCACCTTTTTCATAATCCTGATATAGACTCGTCCTTTTTATCTTGTCTTGTTTGTTTTTCCATAAAAATTTAAAAAGGCGACCTTGCACATTTCCTATAAACTCTTTTGGAACATCGATGCTTGAAGCAGAGAATATCAGCGGTGACACACCTAGGGCCTTAATGATCAAAACTTTTCCAAACAACGTTAAGTCTCTAGATCTCCACATATCTAAATTTGTTTGAAGTTTTTGGATTTTAAGATCAAAGTTATGCTTGTTGTTTCCTTTACTATCGTAAGAAAAGAAAATTCCTAATATTCTCGTCGGGTTATCAACCCATTTTAGACTTAATGGTTTGTCTTTCTGGTTGGCTAATTTGCCTAGCCACGTTGCTTTAGTCTTTCCAATGTTTAGTTGTAGCCCTGAAATTTCACCAAAAGATCTTATAAGTTGCAACCCATTTTCCACTGATATTAAATCAGAACACAAAAGGTTTGTATCATCCGCAAACTGACTCAGCTTAATTTCATTTCTAAACAAAGAAATACCATGGACCTCATTACTTTGGCGAATTTTGTTAGACATTATTTCTGCTGAGAGAATAAACAAATATGGGGAGAGTGGGCAGCCTTGCCTCACTCCAGTAGAAGGTTTTATCCAGTTAGTTGCGAAACCATTGTTAACTACTGCACTTTCGATCTCGCTATAGAACACTTTGACCCATCTTCTTAGGCCTTCTCCAAAGTTATACACTTTTAAAGAATGTTGTATACAGGACCATTCCAATGTATCAAAGGCTTTACGAAAATCCAGTGATACAAGAATACCAGGGATGTTGTCTTTGTTAGTTTGCTCCATGACATCACTTATAAGCCTAATATTTTCACCAATGTATCTATCTTTTACAAAACCTGTTTGGTCAGGGTGGATAAGATGAGGTAATAGTGGTTCAATTCGTTTAGCAATGGCTTTTGAAGCAATCTTGTAGTCAACGTTTAAGAGAGTTATTGGTCTCCAGTTTTGAAGCTGATTTAACTCTGAGTCCTCGTTGGGTAAAAGGCTTATAATCCCTCTTCGTTGTGAGATTGATAGTTTTCCCTTTTCATATCCAGCATTAAGAGACAACTAAATCGCCGCCTATAAGATCAAAGAATGTCGAATAGAATTCAGCGGTGAATCCATCTTCTCCAGGGGATTTGTCATTTTTGAAAGTTGTTAAAATGTTCTTGCATTCTTCAAAGGTTAAGGGGCCTTCTAAACTCTCGCGTTCTTCATTGGACAGTTGGGGCAATTGCACGTCCTCAGTGAATTGTTGAAATTGATTTTCCGTGACATTTATTTTAGACGTATAAAGATTTCTGTAATAACGTTCAATTTCTAACAAGATTCGCTTTTCATTCTCAATTATGTCACCATCTTCATCTTCTAGTTCGGATATAACTTTCCTGTTGTAATTTCTTTTTTTAAGATTAAAGAAATACTTTGTAGGCCGTTCCCCCTTTTCAATCCAAAGACATTTAGCTCTGAATCTCGCTGCTTCACCTTTAGCTTCATATAGTTCTTGTAGCTCCTTTTTGAGATTATCATACTGCTTCAATTCGTGATCTACATTTTGTAGATCCGTACTTAAACATATTTTCCTATCGAGCTCATCCAATTGATCCTTCACAAAAAGTTCGCGCTCCCTATTAATTTTTGCTTTTCCTTTGGCAAAAGAAATCGTAGAGGTTCTAATTTCCATTTTAAGAAGTTCCCAAAGTATTTGTTCATCTTGGACATAACTGTATTTACTTCGGAACTCAGGATAGGATTTCCGAATCCGTTCGATATAATCTTCATCCTTGAGTAAATTGTTATTAAATTTCCAGAATCCCGGTCCTCGAGTAGACAATTTTTCCCATTGAATAGATAAACAGACTAGCTTGTGATCTGGTGCTATTGATGATTGGATGTCAACTTTGTGAACATATTTTGTCAGATTTTTTGCCATTAAAAAGTAATCTATTCTCGATTTCATTTTTAAAGCCTTTGATTCATATGAATATTTGTCAACATTTGGGTGTTTAATTCTTTGAATGTCGATGAGGTTCAACATGTCCATTGTAATTAAAATAGAGTTACGAAAGATTGTTGGTTTCCACGTTAAACCACCTTTTTTGTCTTTCTTTGTTAAGGTGCAATTCCAATCACCACCAATTATAAGGGATGATAATTCGGATTTGTCTATAAGCAAGTTATCTAGATTTTGAATGAATTGCAGTTGATCTGTATGATTATTAGGAGCATAAATGTTACAGAGTGACAGTTCTAGACAATCAACGGTCAGGTTGATTAGAATAAATCGACCAGAGGCATCGCAATGGGAGTAAACAACTTTGAATTTTTTAACAGATGGGTTAATTAATATACAAACTCCTCTGCTGTGTCGAGTACCATGCGAAAAGATTATTTCGCCACCCCATTCATTTTTCCAGAGTGATTCATCACTAGGATCTGAAAAAGTTTCTTGTAAAAAATAAAGAGGCTTCTTGATCTTTAAGAAAAGAGAAAATACTGCTTCTTTTTTCGTAATTCCTTATTCCCCGAACATTTAACGAAACAAATTTACATAAATGTTTCCCGGGCATAACACACAAAAAGTAATATTACAAACAAAATACAAGTAGGGTTCTAAAGGATTTGTGTTGTAGGGCTCTGTACGTAGACTAAAAGCTGTTAACAAGATCGTTTTGCTTCTTAAGACTTACCTCATATACGAAATTATCATGTTTATTTCAACCTACCAGCAGAAGTATTTATATCAGAGGTTATCAAGGTCCGCTTCTTCATAAATTTGGATCGGTCTTGCCTCCGGTGATGTTTAACAAAAACCTTCCCATCCACAGTCCACACTCCCAGTACTAATCCATCTGCCTTCATATCGTTGGCTAATTTTACCAGTTTTCGGCGATTTACGGTCAGGTTCTCATTAATGAAAATGCGATCTGACGCAACTCTAGCTGCAGCTGAAGCACTTGGAAATAGCTGCGACATCTTAACATTCTTTAGCTGCACTCTGTTCTTATATAGCGCTCTCTTGACTTTGTGGCTAATAAATCTTGCTATAATAGGGGATGATTTTTTCCTTTTTACACGGTGGCAGATGTCTATGTCCTCCGCTTTAACCTGCACGTTTAGGGCAGCCGCGATTTTCAGCACTGCTTCTTCGTTCTCACATACATTCTCTGGTATACCTACTATTTCGATGGAATTCTTTCTCGAGTATTGTTCTAGCGTGTCGATACTATCATATAGCTCCTCGATATCTTCTTCTTGCTCTTTTACGCGCTTTTTGGTCTCTTGCAGTTCCGTCCTAAGCTGATTGTTGCTCGCGAGCGCGGCTTTCAACGCATCTTTGGCATTTCTTAGTTCAGTTTCTTGGTTCTTGAAGGAGAGTTTTAGTTCTGCAACTTCGTTTGAAATGCTCCTTATTGACTTCTGTAGATTTTTGAGTATTTCATGTATGTCTGAGAGAGTGGAATGATCATCCTGCAGTTCACCCAGTTGTTCGGACTCGAAGTCAGAGGCCGCCATATTGGGACGTTTAGACTGTCGTTTCGTCGTCCGTAGAACCTCTGTCTTTACGCTTGCTCTTTTGACCTTTCTTTACCATAAGTGTACTTTAAGGGTAACTCTCATGCTGATATAAATTATCTATGGAAGTTTAAAGATAATTGAGGGAAGAGAACTCGGCTCCCTCAAAAAACGTGACCGTCTTCGGTCAGTCCACGCATGCTCTGCAGCCATGCAGTTGAAAACAAAACAAACAACCAGATTCTCGTTATCCCGATATCCTTTGTAGGCCATGTGCAGTCCGGTCCAGAGGGATTTGTAAGGATTTCACATTTCTCAGCACTCATATACATTACATTTCACTTCATACGAGTGCTTTGCAGCTCTCACACATTAATTGAAACCCAACCATGATGCCAGTAGAAACCATGTCCATTCATTTTAATACCACAAGCATTACTTTATTTGGTCTTTCCTTTATTTTGTTTGCCACAGCCGGGAATACAACTAAGAAATGGTTATAATATTCTGGTGCCACCAAAACAAGTCCTTAGGATTTCTATAATCTAAACAAGATTGTGACCGACTTCTTCTGTACCTTTAAGTCACCTTATTGTAACGAAGATTTTGTTCTGAACATTTTCAGAGGAAAAAAGATCTTTGAACCACCCCGCTACATGAGTGTTAATGAGGCTGTGAGACAGTTACTGGATGTAATCAAGACCAGAGATTTAAAAGGAGAAAAACCAGGTACAGATAGCCACCCATTAGAACATACAAATTCGACTGAAATATCATGTTTTCAAGATTATGGCCAGGAGCTTGCTTTAAGTTTAATTTATTTTCTTGAAATTGGAAGAAAAAAAAAGTGATAGAAGCAAAGAAATGTTAACTAAACAGACAAAAGACAGGTTAGAAAAGTCAAAATTTCACAAGAATGGCAAGTTTGATTTTTTGACCGCCTGTTGATAAATCAAATTTCATGAACTGTAATCCACTTCAATCCTTGCAATCCTGCACTTTATCTCCAAACTACTGCTTTTGTTTTGCTCTATAGAATCTTTTTATCCAACTAAGTTGTATATTTGGTGGTATTTGGCGATATAACGTGTAAATAAGCTAAGCGACATTTTGCTATTTCGGCGGGACAGTGTCCTTTTAAGCATCCCCTCTTACATCTCAGGAAGATTGAAGAAAGTAGAAAGCCAGAGCACACACAAAAACGACCTGTTGCGTTTTCTCACAACAGGCAATTTTCATGCGCTCACTTGTTGTGCTCGCTTGTCTCTCCATGAGAGAAGTCTGGGTTTGTCCGTATATACGGTACATTAAAAAGCTGGTTTGCCTGGTTTGCTACCGCGTGCATTTGTCGCCAGTACCACTAACCATTAAGGTGGCTCGACTGGGTTTTTGAGCGACGATACCGTTTAGCTTTGAGAAACGTGTGTACCACCACAAACGATCCGACGGAAAATCGATTGCCACAGCTGTACTAGAGAAAGATTAAAGTTTCAGATGAGGTTAGTTTTATGGAAATCGGAGTTGCCAAAGCAACGTTATGACGTCACTTCCGGTTTTACATAATACCGAATTACTTGCCATCAAGAGATAATTTTGGAAAACGCTCTCTGGATGTTCGACCTGACGTACTTGTCCTTAGGTCTTCAAAATTTTGCAAATTTCTATGGAAGCGTTTTCGAGAAAATTTCGAGTGAAGTTTTAAGGTGTTAAAATACAACAAAAACAAAACAATTTTGAAATGTTATTAAAACTTATGTCTACAGGGCTTTATGAAAAACTTTTTTGGTCTTACATGAATTTTATACCATCCAAATACCTTAGGTGAAAATCTCAAGGAAATCGCTCCGTTTGGATTTCAAAAATATTACCTTGAATATGAACTGGCCTGGAGTGTTATTTCGCTTTTACATCAAAAATAGACCCTACATTTATTAAAATTGTCATAAATTAAAAAGCGAATGATGAATTTTTTTAAAACTTAGTCCTTATGAAGATTAATTAATGTTTAATACAATCTCTAAGTTTCAAATTCATTGAAACATTCTAAGGCTGCAAATTTTTAGCGCCAACTCAGGAAAATATTGAGCTGATTTTCGCGCTTGTGGCTTGTTGTTTCATTATGCATCTCCATTGTTTCAAATCGCCGTGGAATTGTAGCTTTCAGTACATCATGAATCATGTACACTTAACAAAGCAATGAAGGTTTATGAATTCATTATGTACTGAAATTTACAATTGCGTGGCGATTCGAGACAATGGAGACGCATAATGAGATCAACAAATCACTTTCGTGAAAATCAGTTCAATATTTTCCTACGTTGAGGCTGTAAATTGACAGCCTTAGATCGTTTCAATGAATTTGAAACTTGGCAGTTGTATTGAATATTTATTAATCTTTATGAGGACTAAGTTTTAAAAAAATTTATCATTCGCTTTTTAATTCATGACAATTTTAATAAGTGTAAGGTCAATTTTTGATGTAAAAGCGAAATAACACTCCAGGCCAGTTCATATTTAAGGTAATATTTCTGAAATCCAAACGGAGTGATTTCCTTGAGATTTTCACCTAATGTATTTGGATGGTATAAAATTCATGTAAGACCTAAACATTATTTCATCAAGCCTTGTAGATATAAGTTTTAACAACATTTCAAAATTGTTTTGTTTTTGTTGTATTTTAACACCTTAAAAATTCACTCGAAATTTTCTCGAAAACGCTTCCATAAAAATTTGTAAAATTTTGTAGACCTAAGGACAAGTACGTCAGGTCGAAGATCCAGAGAGCGTTTTCCAAAATTATCTCTTGATGACAAGAAATTCGGTATTATGTAAAACCGGAAGTGACGTCATAACGTTGCTTTGGCAAATCCGATTTCCATAAAACTAATCTCATCTGAAACTTTAATCTTTCTCTAGTACAGCTGTGGCAATCAATTTTCCGTTGGATTGTTTGTGGTGGTACACAAGTTTCTCAAAGCTAAACGGTATCGTCGCTCAAAAACCCAGTCGAGCCACCTTAACCACCGCGCTTCCACTTCATTTTGGCGTGTTGTCAGATCGCCGTAAATTTGTACTTGTTTGTATTTTGACTCACCCTGCGGGATCTAGGGTTTGACATGTAGACCCACCCCTCCTTCAGAAAAAATGTACAAATAAAGCGAACTTGGTGCTCATTTCATGTTTATTGAGAAGTACAAACAATTGTGTAAAGTGATGGTCAGTTTAGATAGTGGGGAGAAATAAAAAAAAACACGAATAAAAAATGCGGAAACACGCATTCTGTATTGTAATTTGCGCCCGCTTTCTTGTTTGATTTCTTTATCGCTTACTTTTATTCACGTCTTCCCTACTAATTAAACAGCCTAAAACAAACTTGTTTGTTGCCTTAAAATGAAAAACCGTGACATTTAAAATGAGGGCCATCTATGCCATATTTTGCCTTCAGTTATCCGTACTTCATTTACTGACTATGTTAACGTTCTTCTTATTTGTTAGCTTACACAGACTCCTCTATTGCTGTGGGCCTGGCACGAGTTGGCTCAGCCAATCAGAAGATAGTATGCGGCAGTATGAAAGAGCTGCTATCACATGACCTTGGCCCTCCTTTACACTCGCTTGTTATTCCTGGACATTTACATTTTATAGAAAAAGACATGCTTAGGATATTTGCTCTGAGTCCCAGTATACTTGATGAAAGCTGACTTGTAAGCAAGAATATGCTGTATTTATGGAGTAAACTAATGCAACTCCAATTCTATATTATTAGAGCGGTTTTCAATTGAGTGTCGTAAAACCAAAACCAAAGTAATTACTCTGACCAGTCACGGAATTCGCAGACAATCCGATGAACCAATCAGAACTCGAAGCAAATACATGTAGCCGGCGCCAAGCGCGGGAAAACGCGTGCGAGCAAGTCACGATTGGTTTTGGTTTTACATCTGATTGGTTGAGAAAATGGCGCGAAATTTTTTAGACAGTCACACAAAGCGTAGCAATGCAAAACCGAAGCAATTACGAAATTACTTTCGACACTCAATTGAAAAGTGCTCTATAACAAGTGATAGGAATACACGAATAGAGCTTATATCAACATGGATAAAGAAAACAGAAATACAGTGGAACCTCCATGTGCGACCACTTTTCATATATTTTTTCAGTCAAATCATTTTAATTGAAACCTCCCGTCAGCGACCACGATCACTTTCAATGCTGGTGATCTGAATTATCTCTGGTAGGCGACCACTCGCCCATATTTTGGTGCCACTACAGACGCGAAATGAATAATGTGTTACAGTGCAATACAACGAAAATTAAAACCTCTATATGGTAAAACAATTTCGTTGAGATGTGGCTATGTGCCACCAAGAGGGTGTGGCTGTGTGCCCACCGAACAGGTGTGGCTATGTGCCCACTAAGGAGTGTGGCTATGTGCCCACCAAGGAGGAGTGGCTGTGTGCCCACCAAGGAGGTGTGGCTGTGTGCCACCAAGGAGTTGTGGCTGTGTGCCCACCGAAGAGGTGTGGCTGTATGCACAACTACAGCTGGTTGGGTGCCCGCAAAGATGTGTGGCCGTGTCCCTTACAAAAGCTGGGGTGGATGCCCACAAAGATGTCTGGTAGTGTGTCCACAGGGGTGTTGCTGTGGTGGGCCCGTAAAGAGATTTGGCTGTGTGCCCACAAAGGAGATGTGGCTGTATGCTTACCAGGGGCGTGGCAGTTTGCCACACAAGGGATAATGCTGCAAATAGCTCTTGTGGCATTAGAGTTGAAGTTAAGAGTAACCCTCTGATGGGACTGGAAGCTAGGCGTGGTAGGCGCGGAACTCGAAGTCTCTAGTGTGCAACCAGATTATGTAGGGAATCTGGGGTCCTGTTTATGGAGCCGCATAGTCAAAAGCAAGGTGTTACAGAGTGTTCTTGTAAAGTTAGTAGCGTCGAAACAAGAAGCAGAGATTGCAAAGAAGGCCCTGAAGGTGGTCAACGAGAAAAAAAGGCGGAAGAGAGCCTGAAAGTGCATGCCCCTCACCATATCCGAAAGGAAAGGGGAGGAGAGCTTTCAATCTGAAATGCTTCTCTTGCGGTAAGATGGGCCACATAGCCAAGTTCTGTCCGTTTGCGCAGGATTCACCAGGTTCTAGCGTGGAAAAAAGGACTGTAGCCTAGAGTACTGGATAACCGAGAAGTTACAGTACTGTAAACGGAAAGTAAAGAAAAATGGACTGGACACTGGATAATCGATAGACTATCTAATATAAATAAGTGTGGCAAATGATGATAATAAAGGATAATGACCTTTTTTCCTTACACACTCACGCGCCCACAAGGGCATATGATAATCATGGTTCAGGGAATTACGGTGTACTGGAATTTAAACGGGTTGTTTGTTGCGAAGTGACGTGTTTTGTTTATTTTCGGTAACCCTTCATCGGTGGGATGACCTAGCAAGCGTTTTGTCTTATAAGGCATTCCCTTGTTGCCACGATTTCTCGGGCAGATGGGTCGTTTCCTCCGGGCTTGGGTTTCCATCTAGGGGTATCGTTACCTCTGGTAAAGCATCTTCTTCCTTTTGCCTTATTGCAGCCCCCTCCCCCCCCCCAAAAAAAAAAAAAAACAGAAAAAGAAAAAAGGCAAAGGAAAACGCGAGAACACTGGCAATTTGACCCAATCACGGCTTGTCAGAATGCCAAACTTCGCAGTATAAGTGGGTACTCCTGGATGGAACCCCAAGCTCGGAGGAAGTCACAGAGCCTGCGTTGTTCGAGAAGTTTAACAGAGTTCTAGACGGAGGTCTGAGGCGAGTAACCGATATCCCTTTCCAGACCCTGATTCTAAGGGTTTTGGACCTCCACACATTCTGAGTGACCAACAAACGTGAACTCACTCTAGCCTGTTTGTGTTTGTGTGAATTGCAGATTTTAATGTTTGGGAGAATAGATGTGGAGGTGAGGATTGGGATTGGTGAGGATTGGGAGTAAGGATTGGAATTGGTGAGGATTCGGGGTAAGGATTGATATGTAGATGTTGTGGTAGGGTGGTCACTTTAGGAGGGCTTCCCCTACCGGGCGAGACAGGGAGGACTTTCCCATACCTTAATGCTAATCAGGCAGCAAGAGGGATAATGAACTATTCAAACCTCATTGAATATTTATGATCCCTCGCGATGACTTCATTGGCATTATGTAAGCAACTTAATGATATGCATCTGTGTCAGTTAAGCTAACAAGTCACGGGGAATACACTCGGGGAATACACCAAAAAAAATATACAACTTAGTTGGATAAACAGATCCTATAGTACAAAACAAAAGTAGTAGTTTGGAGATAAAGCGCAGGATTGCAGGGATTGGAGTGGATTACAGTTTAGCTTGAAATCAAATTTGCCTTTGTTTGCTGGAGAGGCAGTGTCAATCGTGACATTTATCGGAAACCAAAATACGTGCGCTATAACGGCCCAATCTATTTTGAGCTGCTTTACTTCGTTGCATTTGCTTAGTTAATATTTGTAAGATGGAAAAATAAACTGTTTGTTTGTCATAACATATGAGACATTTTATTGCCTCCTAGGAGAAAAATTACGGAGCCTCTTCGTCAATATTTCGGGCATTTTCGGTTTTAGTCGTCGCACTTCGTCAATACTCTTGCTAAATGCATGCTGATGACACTGTCCCGCCGAAATGGCAAAATCTCGCTTAGCTTATTTCCACGTTATATCGCCAAATGGCACAAAATATACAACTTAGTTGGATAAAAAGATCCTATAGTACAAAACAAAAGTAGTAGTTTGGAGATGAAGGGTAGGATTGCACGGATTGAAGTGGATTACAGTTTAGCTTGAAATCAAATTTGCCTTTGTTTGCTGGAGAGGAAGTGTCAATCGTGACATTTATCGGAAACGGAAATGCGTGCGTTATAACGGCTCAATCTATTTTGAGCTGCTTTACTTCGTTACATTTGCTTAGTTAATGTATGTAAGATGGAAAATAAATTGTTTCTTTGTCATAACTTATGAGACATGTTGTTGCCTCCTAGCACAAAAATTACGGAGCATGTTCGTCAATATTTCGGGCATTTTCGGTTTTAGCCGTCGCACTTCGTGAATACTCTTCGTAAATGCATACTGATGACACTGTCCCGCGGAAATGGCAAAATGTCGCTTAGCTTTCTTCCATGTTATATCGCCAAATGGCACAAAATATACAACTTAGTTGGATAAAGAGACCCTATAGTACAAAACAAAAGTAGTAGTTTGGAGAAAAAGCGCAGGATTGCAAGGATTGAAGTGGATTACAGTCAGGTTTAGCTTGAAATCATATTTGCCTTTGTTTGCTGGAGAGGCAGTGTCAATCGTGACATCGGAAACCAAAATGCGTGCGTTATAACGGCTCAATCTATTTTGAGTTGCTTTACTTCCTTGCCTTCTCTTAGTTTTTTTTTATTTTTAATTTGAAAATTGTAATGAGATATAATACAATGCAATACAATACAATACAACCTATATGCATACATACATACATACATACATAAAGAATGAAAGGAAAAACAATACATAAAATCATTTCTACTTTAACTCCATAGGTAAGGAGTTTAACATAAAAATAAAAAAAATTAAAAAAAATAGAAAGTTATAGTTATTACAGTAAGGAATTATAGCTACAAATACTGAAAAAAAATTTACTGAAGTAATTCTACGAAAAGTTTCCATTTTTCAAGGTGCAGGTTCATTTTGTTTTTTTTTTGTGTGTTTAGCTAGAAATTCTTCTATTTTAACAATTTTTTAAGGTTTGCAAGAAATATATTGAAATTTGGAGCTATATTCTTTCGACGGCAAAGAAAAATAGTTTGTTAAGCTATAAGAATACCGTGATTAAGAGACATGAAATGTTCATTAATATCTAAAAAGCCAAACATAATATTGGTTTGAGTGGCCAAATCAATAGCGGTGTGAATGTTACGATGCTCCAACCAGCAAGAAATTTCTTGCCAAAAACACTTTGAAAAATTGTACAAAATAAATAAGTGTTCAGGGGTTTCATCTTCCTTGCCACAGAAGGTGCACAAAGGTGAATCGGCTAACCCAAACTTATATAATTTTGTATTAGTAAATATGATTCTATTTAAAAGCTTATACTGAAAATCTCTTGTGTAAGTATCTAACGCGACTTGGAAAGGCAGGCTGTAAATTTTGTTCCAATCAAGTTCACATCCAGAAAACATTTCATTAAATCTGATCTGAGCAGTTGGCGTTTCTCGTATATCGGATACAAGTTCATCGTAAATTTTTTTGGTATTAATTTCAGTTAGCGTTAATCGTTTTGATTGAAGTAGCAACGTAAAATTCGTAGGAACAAAGGGGGTTCTGGGTAAAGTCGTTACAGTTCTCAGAATTTGCCTCCATTTTAGAGGTAAAGCATCTATTAATCCGCACCACAATAGAAAGTTTTTTGATTGTAAGCCTCTGGCCTGAAGATCAAACCATGTTAAAAAGGTTCCTCCGGGTTTAACCATATTAGAAATTCTATGAATGCCTAAATTAATAATATCAGAAATATAGAATGACTTTTTGTTTACAAGAATGTTTCTGTTGTTCCAGATTATTTCATTGAAGAGGTCTTCTTTTTCAGATGTTTGCGTATTAAGTTTAGCCCACAAAGTTAGACATTCGCGATAAAAAGGGCTAAGAGCGACAGGAAGAACTTTTAAATCGAAATTGCAATTCAAAAGATACGGACCACCAACAGGCTTTAAGATTGTATCTAAAACAAGTTTCCAATCAGCAGCATAGTCAGGGTCAGCATACCGCTTAAAAAAAGATATCTTTTGTCCTTCAATTAGGGATTCCAAATGCAACATTTTCAAACGTCTGTTTTTAATATTATTAATCAGTGCTCGTCTTTTCACTTTGTCCTTACCTTTCAATATAAAACAAGAAGCTGTACACAGCTTGAACTCGTGGCGCCTTTAACTCATTGCAGCATTGATTCCCAAGTGATTTAAGTGCTTTTACAGAGAAACATAAGCTTAAAATTATATCTAATCAAAGGCTCCTAAGAGCCAACCCGAGAAGAAGAAATGCTAACGCGTAACGCGTAACGCAATATTGCCGTAAGCTCTAATACCTTATTACATGAAATTTTCGCGACACGTTAATTTCGCGATTTTGAGGTTCGCATATTTCGCGACACCTTAATTTCGTGATTTTGCGAAATTTTTTCATTTTGACTCACTTTAATTTCGCGTTTTTGAGTGAGACACACTTTATTTCTTTGTCAATGTTATTTAACATGTCCCTGCATTTGATCAAACAACTTAATCAACAATGTCCAAATAAACAGAAACGCAACTGATTATGTAAACAGTAACAAGAAAGATGTTCTCAAAGTGCATACAAGGCATGGTTTGTAGTTCATGCTTGAAGAACCAGAACATTACCACAGAGTAGTTCAAAATGATTGTTATAAACGTGTGTAATGGTAATAAAGTCGGTTGTTTTTAACTATTGACATAATGTGCGTCACTTAATTTTCGCGTCATGTTATTTTCGCGACATTTAATTTTCGCGTCACTTAAAATTCGCGATTTATTTTAAGGTTACAGTGTACCTTCAGATCGAAAATTTATCGAAATTTTTTTTGGCGTCAAAATAAAGTTTACAGAATTAACTTTCATTCAAAAAAAAAATTATCGAAAAATAGTGAAAATTGACGGAGAAATGACAGTATAACTTTTGTGGGCGGAGTTTGTTTATGAGGCGATATGTTTTTTTAAGCGCTGTTTTCTCGAAGTTAATTTTTCGCTTGTTGAGGACACTTTAAAGAGCTACAACTCAAAGGAAATTTGTTCGATTTTCCTCAAATTTGGACAGAAGTTAGACTAACATAATCAACAAAAACGTGTCGGCGAATTTCTTATTTCCGAAAACTTTTTCGTCAAGAGCCATTTCCGTGCGATCATTCCAATTTTTTTTCTCCCTTTTCCGAAAATATTCTGTAACTTTTCATTGCAATTGAATATGGGGAATCGCCGACACGTTTTTTTAGCGCTTCGTGTCCGGAAACTCGAGAACAAATCAAATTAGCAAAATACAATAATCGCTTTGAGTTATAGCGTTTTAAAGCTGATTCGGACGTTCGAATTTAGACGTCGTAAAAAATTCGACAATTCACTTTATTACCAAATGGTTTCCATATTTAGATAGCCAGCTCTATAAGCTTTAATTTGATATCTGGGTTTAGGTATGTTAAGTGTAATCTTAAGACACTAGAGCTGTTATACTGGAGACACCCCCGAAGGTACACTGTAACCTTAAATCGCGAAATTCGCGAAATTAACGTGTCGCAAAAATTTCATGTAATAAGGTACGTTTTTACACTGACACAGTTCGATATATATATTTTTTTAAATTAAACGTAAGAATTTTTGACGAACGAAAAAAAAAAGTACATCACTTTCATAATGTCCAGTTCGAAAAAAGAAAAAAAAAAAAGAAAAAAAAAAAAGCTTGATGGAGATTCGAACTCGGGCCGTCCGGGACTAAGCCACAAACTCAATCACTGCGCTGGTCAAGAGCACATACTACCTACGAACTAAATTTTATTATTTTAAGCTAGATACGCATCAGGACGCGTATCCTTTTAGATCGATTTTAATGTTGCACTAAAAACTCCAAATGCGAAACATCTGTAAGCTTATTGTTGTCTATATTCGTTTACATCAAATTAATTATTGTTATCCTTGGATTCACGTTGAATTCCTGTTACGAAACGTGTTCGTAACAAAGCTTTTGCTCACTAAGTTTACAGCTGATGGAAGGAGCGAGTGAGTGAGTGAGTGAGTGAGAGAATGAATTTTATTTAAACACCCTTGCCGATAACCTGTTCATCATGCTTTCACGTATACACGGGTTTAAAAGTAAGACTACACTGCATTCACTAGATTCAGTAGCTGACACTTAAGCTCGACCCGGCCGGAGCTCGATCGCTAAGCAAATGGCAAGTTTAATATATAAAACACAGAACTTGCCAGAGCAAAAATCCCACAGGAATAAGAGCGGCGAACACAATATCAAACGGTCCTATCCATCCATGAACGCCTTGAATTGTCTTGAAAGTGCAGTTGTACGCAGTAGTTCTTTATCTTGGGGTCTTTCTGCATGTACCGGTATCCATGATCTTCTATTGTTTGTGAGGTATTGTATTTTTGGTCTTGTTTTGCATTTGTATTGTTGTCGTTCTTTGTTCCTTTTGTTTTACGTAATATGTGCTCCGGTACATGCAGAATCTACCTTATCTTGCTTCTCGAGTACACAAACGGAGAGATTTTACGGTATGTATTTCATGGCCGAAAGCCATATAGTCGTCTATATAGACTTAAATATGCGTGCATAAATTTGCATGCGCTAATGTGACACGAAAAAAAACAAGAAAAGTCAACGCCGGATTTATAACTCGTGTGCTTCGCCACGAGTAATCATATATGATTGTGTTTGCACTTTTTATTATTTCTTTTGGAAAAGAGATTTGGGAAGCACGATAGAGAAGTTTTGAAATTGCGAATATTTTTACAATTTGTATTCTGCCTAAAATAGTTAAATTTCTCCATTTCCATAAATTCAATTTCTTTTTTAAAGATTCTAAAATTGACTCAAAGTTTAATCTGAGAGCTTCTTTCGCATTGTAGGAGAAAAAGATACCCAAAATCTTAATTGAGTTGCATAAATCAAAATTAATGTTCAAGTTTGTCGAAGGCGAGCCAATAGAAATAGCTTCTAACTTGCGTAATTTGAGGCCAGAACAGATCCCAAAATCATCCAACATTATAAAAAGATTATCAATAGACTCTTTATCTAGTAAAAAAGTTGTCATATCGTCAGCGAAAGCTGTTAATTTAACTTCTTGACCGTCACGAAGTTTGATGCCTCTAATGTTTTCACTGCTTCTTATATTTATGGCTAGTATCTCAAGTGCTATAATAAAAAGATATGCGGATAATGGGTCACCCTGTCTCACACCCCTCAATACATCAAAATGAACAGAAGAGAATCCGTTGTTCATAACGCAACTCTGAATATTTGAGTAGAAAGTGTTTACCCATTTTATAAAAGATGAGCCAAAATTAAAAGCTGACAATGTCTTGGTTAAAAAATTCCAATCTAAAAGTCGAACGATTTTTCAAAATCGATAGCAAGTAAGAGGCCAGACAAGTTTTTTTCTTTGGTAAAAAACATGATGTCGTCAATGATTCTAGTGCTATCGAAAATTGATCGGTCTTTAACGTAAGCGTTTTGATTTTTATGAATAATTAACGGTAAGATGGGTTCTAGCCTTTTAGCGAGAGCTTTTGACGCGATTTTGACATCAACATTTAAAAGAGAAATAGGTCTCCAGTTTTTTATATATAGCTTATCTTTGCCTTTCTTTTCAATCAATTTGATGATGGCCATTTTCTGTGAATTTGACAATTCTCCACAATCATAAGCTTCGTTCAAACTATCGACAACAAGGTGGCCTACTAGAGGCCAGAACGACTTATAAAACTCTACCGTCAAACCGTCATTACGAGGTGCTTTACCCTTTTGAAAGGTGAGCAGAGATCGAAAACATTCAGGCCTACTCTGGGACCGTAAGTCGCCTTAAGTCACCTAAAGTCGCCTTAAGTCGCCTTAAGTCGCCTTAAGTCGCCTAAAGTCGCCTTAAGTCACCTTAAGTCGCCCTTAGTTGCTTAAAATCAAACAAATTTGCATTTGTTTGATGGAGAGGCAGTGTCAATCGTGACATTTATAGGAAACCAAAATGCGCGCATTATAACGGCTCAATCTATTTTGAGCTCCTTGCATTCTCTTAGTTAATGTTTGTAAGGTGGAAAAATAAATTGTTTCTTGGTCATAACTTTTGAGACATTTTGTTGCCTCCTAGGAGAAAAATTACGGAGCCTGTTCCTCAACATTTCGGGCATTTTCGGTTTTAGTCGTCGCACTTCGTGAATACTCTTCGTAAATGCATACTGATGACACTGTCCCGCCGAAATGGGAAATTGTCGCTTAGCTTATTTGCACGTTATATCTTGATCGCCAAGTGGCACAAAATATACAACTTAGTTGGATAAAAAGATCCTATAGTACAAAACAAAAGTAGTAGGTTGTAGATAAAGCGCAGGATTGCAGGGATTGAAGTGGATTACAGTTTAGCTTGAAATCAAATTTGCCTTTGTTTGCTGGAGAGGCAGTGTCAATCGTGACATTTATCGGAAACCAAAATGCGTGCGTTATAACGGCTCAATCTATTTTGAGCTGCTTTACATCCTGGCATTCTCTTAGTTAATGTTTGTCAGATGGAAAAATAAATTGTTTCTTTGTCAAAACTTTTGAGACATTTTGTTGCCTCCTAGGAGAATCAAAGGGCTCTTAAAGCCATATCGTTAATGCGAGAGAACGTAAGGTTAATAAAAAACAACAAGAATTGGAAACGTTGCGTGCCTTTGATAGGTAAATGTAGTAAAGACGTGATAGGTTATATGTGTAAAGTTGCTAAATGGTCTATTGAAGTTGAAAGATTGAAAATACCCGTAGGTCAAACCGTAGAGTTAGACATTGCAGTTATAGAGGACTTAAGGGCTCTTTTAGGAGCCACCAAGATAAAAGTCATGAGCAACAAAAGAATCACGAGTGTGAGTGTAAATAATTTTCATGTTAATCTAGCGCATTTGTTCAAAATAGTCTTCATTTTACTGAGGGGAAACTTCAACTTATATTAAGCGAATGAGGAGGCGAATTTGGTTGCTACGGGGGAAATTTGTGAGGAGGGATGGGGGTGGCAAAACTACTTATATTCAATCTATCTTGACTAGATAGCCCTTTTACTTAGTTAATTTTTCTATTTTTTGTATTCACAGTATTTTAGTAGCAATGACTTGTATGGCATTACAATGGCGATTTTCTTATCAATCGAAATTTGGGAAAGATGTACCAATTGAAGGTTAAAATATTTACTATCTTTATTTATTGATATTTAAACAGAACTAAAATATATTGCAACGATTTTCATTTGGGATTAAAATTGATTTACTGGCAATGTTTTTAAACAGCCAATTTATATATGCAGTGTATATGTGAATGTATAGTATGAGACAAAACAAGAACTTTGTGCATGTCAATAAGTTCAGTAAAAAGACTTAGAAAAGGAATGTTTTCTCTAAACACTTCACTAAGGTAGACTATTGCAAAAAAGGCGAATGAAAATATTTTGTCGCTTTTTCCGTTGACTCAAAAATTGTGTACCTTCGGGCCGAATGGTGTCTCTTGTAGGAATAGAGCTAGTGATTAGGTTTCGTTTCCTTTTATAGCCAATTGAAAATGCGAGCTTTTTTAAAACATCTCGGCTTAAGAGGCCTTGGTATAAAAAGCGACAAGCGACATGGCCCCGAAAACTGCCGACACGAGACGTTCTGAACAGCGACAAGCGACTCGATTCCGCTTCAAAAATACGACAAATTACGACAGCGACACAATAAACACTGAAAATAAACAGGGACTTCAGAAAGTTGTACAATTTACCAATAAAAGTTAAACATTATTGACCATATCGTCCATATCAACACGCGACGGCCGACGGTCTGTTTTAATGATCTATTTATTTGTTATTGAAACGTCTACCAACCTCGTTCCCAAGGCCCGTCTCTTCCTCTCTCTTGGACGTGCAGTTGAGTAGACCAGACTCCTGGTATACATACATATCGGTGACCTTTGATTTTTGGCTAGACTTTCTCAAAGTCCGTTTTTCGGTTTCGGTGGTCGGGCGGAGAAAGGCCTTTTCTCGCCTGCAGCGCGCTATTTTTAACCGACCTGTTTTTACGACAACATTTAAGACAAAAGGCCTGTTATATCTTTATTTTGATCTGAAAGAAAAAAAATCCCTCAGGAACGTTCTTGGGAGACTTATTCTTAAAGCTAGGCTAAAATGCTTTTAGCGACGAGCAGGATTTGTGGGCTGTCGCCTTTTATAACAATTCATTGTATCTAGTTATTTGAGCCGCATTTGAGAACTGTTTATTTTACCAGCCGGATTCGTGAACCATTAGGTCACACTTACATTTTCGCGCCAACAATATGCAAATTAAATTCGATATCGTGCAGACGAAACAAGTCGACTCGCGACTTCGTCGCTCGCTTTTCGCAACTTCGTCGCGCTCGCTCGTCGCGCTCTCGTGGGCTTCGCAGTCTACTTGTGGCAAGTCTAATTTTTGGCGCTCATTTATTTCAAAGTCATTCATCGTGTTCTGAATTCTGGTGATCTTATATGGTCAAATAAGGGTCAATAAGTAACTCTTCCCGTATCACAAGTGGGTTGGGTGATTAGGTTTGGGTAAGAATTTTTTTCTCCAAACTTTTGGCGGTGGAATTTTTTTTTCCTGACATGCAACGGTGTCGAATTTTTTTTTTCAGCGTTATAGCCATGCAAGATTTTTTTTTAAATACAATTTTTTCTTCAAAATCAAGGATGTGTGGACATAAGTTTAACATAACTGCTTGCCTATAGGAAAACCACATTTAACACAAATGTCGGACTGCTCTGCGTAAAATGCCATTGAAATTAACATTATTAGAATTTTTGTTCTTTGGCTTTTAATACCAAGATTATAAATGTACCAATACTGACCTTTAATAAATGCCCTTAAACTTTCTCCATTTTCTATATCTCATTTAAGGTTAACTTTTTACATTTGGCATAAATGTACACTGTAGGGAAACCCACCCCCTTGCTGTATGTTCAGATGGTTATTTCCCTGAGAGATTGGTGCATTTTTTTCTTGAAATAGGTTACAAAGTAGTGACAGGCCTGCACGACTCCCGCTGTTCGCCAAGTATGTCTTTAAGCGATTTCCCTCTTTTATAGGAGATAATGGGAGGCTCTTTATATATCTCCCTCAGCAACAGTTGGTTCTGTATTAAATGCCATTTATCCATAAGGATTTTCTTTAAATTGGACACCGCTGGTGATATTGTGTGACAAAAGGTAGAATTTTCTTGTATCCTTTTTCCTTCTGTCGAAGGGCCGACTTTCTCTCTTCGAATTTCATTTCTGAGAGGACTTTATGAACCAGAGTATATGGATACCCTCTCAAATGTGGCGTGATTTCAATTTTCTTATATTCTCTTCAAACGTTATTTTGCGTACGTCGAGGATAGACGTTTCTTTAAATCTATCACCTTTGTCGACGCACGTATCCAAGAAAATAATTTCTTTCTCTGAAATTTCAGTCGTAAATGTAATGGTTTTGGTGATTCTGTTAGCCTGTTCAATGAACCCATTTATTTCCTCTATGCTGGTGTTCCACAAAGGGAACACGTCATCGATATATCTTAATTCAGGGACCGCGTAGCATATTTTGTATTGGTGGGGCTAGCTCGCGCATAGAATGAGCTCAACGAGCGCCGAATGCGCGAGCTTATCTAGGGGGTCCGGGGGTATGCTTCCCCGGAAATTTTTAAAATTTAGAGCTTCTGAAATCACCGGAAACGCGTTTATTTCTATCAATCCTAAGAAAATTTTGTCAATTTTTATCACCATTCTGTTAGTTTTTTTTGCACAAAAACGTACATTTAAAACATAATTATAATATGGTATGGCGTTCATTCAAAGTGACAAAAGCTTAATATTAAAGCCAGTCCTTAATTTCTTTTACCATTTAAAGTGGATTTCACCAAACAGAACAACTTATCAAGAAAAAAGAAATGTCTTAAAGTTTTCGCGTTGGACCTATTTCGGTTCATGATATGCTAGTCCAGTTAGTTGGCTATATGAAGGAGGTCAGCGTCAGTAAATGTTCCAATGTTACGTTTGCGGCTATCATTTCGACTGACAAATTCGCTAGCCACATCAATTAACAAGTCGCCAGTGTGTTCTTGTCTTGTGCGTATTTAAGATCCACTTATGTCCAGAAATGCACGTAACTCGGACCTTGGGCACTTCATATTACACACAATTATTTGTAATTTCCATATGACTTCATGTTTGACAGAATTGCTTGTTAAGATTGCAACATTGTTTAATCTCTGTTGGGTCATCTTTGCTCGCATTCCGTTTGCAACGCCAATTGCCCATCCACGGATGGAAACGAAACTTCGGTCGCTAACTTCTGATCGTCTAAACTCAATTGTCAAAGAACATACTGATATAAAAAATAACGCGAACGCTTAGAGACATGTTGAATTTGATCGAAATGGATGCGATTACAAAACACGTGATACTACAGAAACATGGGACAACAGAAAATTCGCATAATGCTTAATGGGTACAGTAGCCATTAATCATTATGCGAATTTCCTGTTGTCCCATTTTATCAGTGTTATGAAACAATAGTTGCGTTATACATGTAACTGTTTACTTAAGACAGTTGTGTCATAGTCGGCATTGTTGTGGGCATTGTAAATGTTGTTGAGCGAACCAAAAAAACACTTTGGGTTTGCTTTTAACACAAAGATTAGAAGTACTTTTCGAAATGCAAATTCCCGGCAAAATTATTGGTGGGGCTATAGCCCACCCAGCCCCACAGCTCCGCAACTAGGAATGAAGCAACTAGGAATATTGCTACTCCCCCTTGGACAACCTCGTTCCCAGGGTCTCTCTTCTTCCCGCCCCCTGGAGCGAGAGAGAGAGAGACCCTATTCATAGTTCATTAGCATTCCTGTGACGTCACTTAGCATTATATAAACCAAGCAGAATTAATTAGGAGTGTCAGTTGCTGCGAACGTTGCTCAAAGTCAGAGCGAAGCACAATTTTCCAATGCCGCTCCCGACCGTCGATGGCCAGCAAAAGGACTCGGTTGTTGCTGCCTTACAGCCGGGTCCGGCAGCTCAAACTCCAGCTCAAATTCCAGTTTCTGCGTCTTCACCTGTTTCTGCGCCAGCCGCGGCTGTTGGGAACGCTTTACCGCCGTCAGAGCATACCACGCCAGCA